>REGM01000122.1:0-41352 GCA_004194415.1 Aurelia aurita
TTGACTTTGGGCCCAATTCAGATCGTGCAGTTTTTGCAGAGTTTCATAATTTGGCTTGGAACTAAAGTTGATTTCTAGAAAGAGGCAGATCATAAAAAAGACTTGTATTGCAGCTTTTCTTATTAGAAATACGCTTTCCTCTTAAAAATACCAAGAAAGTCATGACCAAAATGGAAGAAATTTTCTTAACTGGAAGAGCCTACGTTAGTTTCTTATCGATGGTTTTTTATAAAAATGAATTCATTGGAGAAGAATCTCATCTCCATTGAAAAGCTGGAATTAGTCCTCACTCCATTATTCCTTCTGTCCAGATCCCAGATTCCAGGCCATCGCGCCATCAGGCCATCGCGCCATCAGGCCATCAGGCCATCGCGCCATCACGCCATTGGGCCATCACGCCATTGGGCCATCACGCCATCGGGCCATTGAGCCATCAGGCCATTGAGCCATCAGGCCATTGAGCCATCAGGCCATGGGCCGCCTTTTGAAGATAGCCTTTACCACAGCTAGCTAGTCGAAACGGCAGACCAAACTTTTTATGTCGTTGGGTGGTCGTCAACGGAGATTTTTACCAGCAATGTTAGGGATACGTGTCAGAGTAAGTTGACTAAGATGGCCACTTGAGACGGTCAACCCGGCATACGCTAATCTGCTCATCGACTTTGGCAAATTAGCGCCTGCCGGGTCAAACGTCAAGTGCCTACAAAATAACAGGAAGCCACTCTGAAAACATCGCGGCTAATTTAATCTTAATAACAGCAACCTACGACCACAATACTTTTCAAAATCAATCCACACGTCTCCAACCGCCAATGATTTTATTTTGAAAATATTACGCATGAAGGACGGGTTAAGATGTTTCAATGTCTTGAACATTTCTATAGGGAGAACTCTCAGACGGGAAACATGCATAGTACATCTTTCTGACTTCAAAAGTAAGTCGCCATAAGCAGAAGGTAAAGAAGGCCTTCCAAGCCTACCAAACCTACCATTCTTAGAATTTTGGGGCCAATCAAACACGAATTCCGAGTCTCCTAAGTCTACCGTTTTCAGAAGTTGTACCAAGCAAAGACACCCTTAGAAAAGCATAGATCGTTTTCTCTCTTTGCTGCTCTCAACTACTTGTTAGGCCAAAACGCCAAAGCTCTGGTTTGGAGGTGGGGACAAATTTGTCCTTTGAAGATTAATATCTCTACTCTTAAAGCACCAATGTCAAAAAACAAGGTATCTATGTTCAAGTTAACTATCGAGTAATGTTTAAAATTTTTTTTCCGATTGATTCATGCTAAATTCTGATCGTTAGGGTTGGCCAAATCTGTATACTTTTTTTTGGGACACCCGGTAGTCTCCCTTCGCTTCTTCTTTTTTCAAAAAATGCTTGTGTCCTGCAGATTGGTCCTCGATGTCGCTTGATTACATGTGAAGCTGGATATCAATGTGTTGAAACTTGCAAACTATTTGACGGATTTGATTGTATTGGTAAGTAAAATTTCCTTTTCAGCGGTAATTTAAATGCTATCTATTCATCAATATCTAAATAAAATCAATATCAATAAAAAAAACATTGTCTTTTACTGTTACGGATATCTCCAATGGATGCTTTAGACTTTTAAAATAACTGCATCACTTTTTCATGAGTAGAGCTGCAATGAATAGAAGAAAGATCAAAATACTTTAAAGACTTAAGGTCTTAAACAATTTCCTCAGGACTGAAAATTCCTAAAACAGTGATCTAAGGCTTTAAGAATAATAATAATAACAATAATAATAATAATTATAATAATAATAATAATAATAATAACAATAACAATAATAATAATAATAATAATAACGGCTGGAATTGTAGACTGGCGAAAAGCAGAATTACAGCAAATGGATAGAAAAACCCGTAAGTTGCTAACAATATATAGAAGCATGCACCCCCAAGGAGATGTAGACAGGACCTATTTGAAACGAAAAAAAGGCGGACGAGGATTAATAAGTGTTGAAGAGTGTGTGATGCTTGAGAAGACGAGCCTGGGTTTCTACATAAATGGAAAGGAAGAGGTGCTATTACAAGAGGTGGTGAAAGAAGATATGATGTCTGACAATGAGAATCCTAAAACTGTAAAAGAAAGACTACGCAAAGCACGAGAAGAGAGATATTACAGTAAGCCACTCCACTCGGCATTTTTCAGAGAAACAAAAGAAGTAAGGGACGAGGATAACAGTTGGCTATGGGTTAAGAAAGGGTATTTGAAGAAGGAAACAGAAGGGCTGATAATGGCTGCGCAGGATCAAGCAATAAGGACGAATTGGATAAGACATAACATTGACAAAGAAGACATTTCGCCGTCGTGTAGGCTATGTGGTGAGAGAGATGAAACTGTCAGCCATGTAGTATCAGAATGTAAAGAGTTGGCTCAAAACGATTACAAAAAGGCAAGGCATGATAAAGTGGCTGCTATCCTTCACTGGCAGATGTGTCAAAAATATGGATTTCCCACTACTGCAAAGAGCTACGAACATTTTGTAGATAAGGAAATGGCTGTCTTAGAAAATGAAAATGTCAAACTATTATGGGACTTTTCCATCCAAACAGAAAAAAAAATAGACCATAACAAACCTGACTTGGTCCTGCTGGATAAGAAAGGAAAAACCTGCTACATTATCGATGTGGCATGCCCCTTCGATACAAGAGTTGAAAAGAAGGAGAAAGAAAAGTTTGAGCATTATACAGATCTGAAGTATGAACTTCTCAAGGTTTGGAACACGGAAGTGACAAAAGTATACATAATACCAATTGTGATTGGCGCTTTAGGAATAGTCACGAAGAATGTTGAAAAATATCTTGAAAAAATTGACTTCAAACCTGGCTTAGATCCTCTGCAGAAAGCTTGTTTGTTGGGTACTGCCAGAATAATCAGAAAAGTTTTGGACTACAGCGAATAGGACAAAATAGAACACTAGAAGACAAGGAAAGACGGTTTAGAAAGAAAGACTTTAGATCTATTATCTCAAGCCACGGGAGGTGACCTGATAATAGACAAGATACTGGTATAACATCGAGACCATGAGAAGAATTGAATAATAATAATAATAATAATAATAATAATAATAATAATAATAATAATAATAATAATAATAATAATAATAATAATAATAATAATAATAATAATAATAATAATAATAAAGATCTGGTAATAAAAGCATTTCTGGCTTTTGCTTGACACGCCATTTCAAGGCGATTAGCGAGTGCAGCCAAAGGAAATTCTGTCAGGCAACTAATCAAAACAAATGAAGCCGCAACAGATTCTCTGAAGCCAGTATAGCTAACTATCGCGTTGTACATGCGGAAAGGCGTTCTTAAGACCCCGTTTACACGAGAGAAAACTGGATCGATCCAGAACGGGATCGACCCAGTTTGGGATCGATCCCAAAATTTTGCAGGTGTTTACACGGGATCGATCCCAAAATTATGTTGCGTTTACACGGGATCGATCGAGGCATATATAACTGATTCCCAGACTCCTTATGAAGACTTGTGAATGCGTTGCTAGGGTGATCGAAAAATGCCATTTTGAAAACGCTTCAATTTCGTTTTTCGGCTTGCCTCGTTTTGCATCCATGCCAGTTTGGGATCGATCCAGCTGTTTACACGAGGCTCTGACGGGATCGATCCCAAACTGGATCGCTCTCGTAAACGATCCCAAACTAGCACGGATAGCGGATCGATCCCGTGTAAACGCAAGGCCGATCCGTACCAGTTTGGGATCGATCCCGTTCTGGATCGATCCAGTTTTCTCTCGTGTAAACAGGGTCTAAGAGAAGTCATGAATCATGTAAATCGAAAGAAGAAGGATAAATCGAAACTTCTGCCGTGCCTATTTTATTTATCTTAATTCAGAAGCTGAACGGTAGTAATTACAATTCTCATTTTTTGGGTGCAATTCAAACACTCGAGTCAACAACTGAATTCCCTAACACTGATAATTAAATTTTTAGTCTAAATCCTAAATTTAACTTGCGATTTTGCGTATTCCTAGTTAAGGTGTTAGAAGGATTTCTTTAAATTTCTTCGTTTGGAAAAAGCTGAAGAAGTTTCTATAGGAGAAGGAACTTTTCAAATGAATAGTGGTACCGCCGCAGGTAGCTGCAGGGATGCGTTTGCAGATGTATGACTCAGCCTGTAGTTAGGCCAAACATAACTAGAGGAAAGCCTGTTGAAAGGCCTTTGCAAAATTATACTTGAGACAAAACAAGGACGTTATTGCCAACAGTCCTTGAACTTGGGACATTCATATAAATCAACAACTTCCACTCTCCCTCCCTGCGTTTCATTTCAGCCATAGCACTTGACTTTAGTGACCTATCTAGCTTGAGTTAGTCGTGAGTGGGGAATTAATAATAGTTCTTTCATCAGCCTAAGATTTGGGAAATTGTCCGTGGCTTGAGCGGTTTCTCAACTTGACCAAATTAGAGCCTTGTTTAATACGAGGTTTTGGTATTTTACCACTAAAGGAAGCTGAATATTTTAAGCGGTACTTTAAAATAGGTCAATGACTAACTGAGTTGTCTGTAATTTTCAAAACTGTTTATGATTTGCTACCGGACTGAACCGATTGTATGACATTATTTAGCCTTTCGCTACTACACTAAGTTTATACCGAGTACGTCAAAAAAATTTACCACCTTTTTGAAAAATCTTAACGCAAAAACCATCCACTTAATTTGAAGAATTACAACTGCATTTGCTGCCCAAGGCTTTAATTTAACTCTATGGATTCATACATAATTTACAATTCACTGTTTTGCACTCAATCAAAGATTTTAAGGAAAATTGTTTTCCATCGGCTTTTGCTAAAATATATACGAGTTTTTCAATGTTACTTACTTTCCAACTTTTTGAATGATACAAGACTATTTTGGTGACGCAAGGCGTTGCTTACTTGGCAAGAAAATTGTTAAAATTGAAATATGTTCTCTGATCAATGCTGGCACCAAAAGGTTTTTTCAAAATCGTCATCAGATTGAACAATTTTTATCTGTTTTTGGACAACTCGAGGAATGTGATTTTTGGCTAATTAGTGATTTCTGGGAGACAAATCTCAAAAATTAAAATTATGAGACAAATCTAAAAAATTAAGTTGAGACCTCATTGAGACCCAGATTGTGAAATATTATGAATCGGATTGACGATTTTGCAGCATGATTTTTCAAAGAGGTGATACATTTTTTGACTCATCCGGTATTTTGTTGCTCAAGTAACATAAAGTAGACGATCGATAACAGCTAATGATCTTTGGACTTTCCGAACCGTTATTTTTACAAGTTCACTCCACTTCAGTACTCTAACCTCACTTTAACTTAATTAAGAATATCCCAGCTCTTTATCTGGAATTTTAGTTTAAATCCGGAAAAACTCCATTCTCTTGCGGCCTACCAAAACCATTATAATCGTTTCGTCTGTACGAGAAATGTTTTGGCCAATAGATTATCTTAAGAGAATTGGGTCTAATTGCAGATTAATTGATTTACGACAGAAACAACTTTCGTCGAAGGTGAATCTTGATAAATTGGAGGGTGGATCCATCTAACAACCTCAGTAGCCATACAGAATCTTATCATTGTTTTTGGACTAGAAGTAGGTCATTAGTGGATGTTTGGCCTAGATTTTGATAGATTTCCAATCTGATAAATTTCTAATCTGGAAAACACAGGCCAAAGTTTATCATATTTTTAAAACTTACTGACATGTCTTCATGGACAAATCAATCAAGATTTCAAAAGAGTACATTGAAACTCATCCTTTCGTATCTAATTGCTTTTAATTAAACAATTGACGAATGTTTAACCTGTACTACATGTAGTCTTATAATAATCTAACTGTTCGTTGAGGCGGCCAGCTGAGACACTTTTGTGTATCACCAATCAGAGAGCAGCATTTGCAGTCGAGAGTAAGCCAAAGTAGTTGTAGCGATATATCAGTTCAGGCAAGGAGCGAAACTACGACCGTGTATAAGTCTACTTGACCTGTACTAGCATTTGTTGTGTTTGGTTGGCTTGCTAAATGCTTGAAGAATGCGATAAGGAACAATGACATTTTTACGGTTGATTTGTTCAGACGTAAATGTAAACAAGCAAAACCAAGCGACATAGAATATGCTCAAACGTGTGCGCAACAGGACGTGCTGCATGGTTAAAGTTTAGTTTTACCAAAAGGTATCACCTTCTACCGAAAGTTGATAAACTTAAAGGGGCCTTTGCAACCGGCATGCTTTGTGGACACATCCTTTTGTGGTTTCGTTGTTGTCGCCCTTTTAATGGTCCACTAAAATGGCCGACAACAAAGAGATGACACTTGCAAGGTATGCCGGTTGCAAAGGCCCCTTTAAGCATCTATCGTAGCATTGTTTGGTCGCTTTTTAGAAGCTGAGAAAAAATCTCCCATCCAATTTTGGATATCACGCGTTGGTTATTAAAACCTCTATTTCTCTCAACTACTAGCCTTAAACTGTTGGTGGATGTTTAGGATCGTGCATATCTATTTTCATCAAACTTTAAGAAAAAGCGAGAATTACAAAAATGTTCACTGATTGAAATTAGCCAATGAAAAAGCCGAGTAAAGTTTTCATATGGTATGTTTAAAGGAAAGAATATGTTCAACGAAAAGGCGCAAATACTAGACAAATGCTTTGTCGCAAAGGAAAGTTTTTTGTCTTGATTTACATAGCCGCCAAGGCTCTAAGGTGGAGCAAACGATCACAATTTTCAAAACTTTTGAATACCCTAAAATATCAATAAACATTTCACATCAAATAAATCTACGTAAAACTGGTTTCTCTCTTTCACATTCTGGTTACTTTATAGCTGGAGTGGCTCCAGAAATTGAACAACCTTCGTTCATCTTTTATGGAAATGACGTAAAACAAAAACCATCAAAACAAGCCGAATTTTTAACGGATTTAATCTTGCAGGGAAAGGAAATTGAGACAAGATGTGACATTCGTCAGCCCGTTTAGCTCTTCAGCTCTTAGTTTGTTTACAATATTAACGAGTAACTGTGAAAATAGATTTATACTCCGATCACTCATCCGGCCAACCTTCTGACACCCTGTCTTCACTAGGCGTATGCCCAAAGAAAGCAAAGCTTTAACTTTAGCAGTCTCGTCCTTCCTAATGTGCAATGTAATCTCCTCCTGTGTTTTTTTGTGATGGTTTATTTTTGTAATGGTTTATCTTTGCATTTTAGCAGAATGAAAGCTCAATCGATGTGAAGTTAGAGGACCATCAACTTGGAAATGAATCGTCATTCTCTGACAACAGTCGTTTACCAAGTGACACTGAAGACAATGACAATTTCGCATTGGGCGGTACTGTTACATCGACAAACGGTAAATATGACCAAATGGATTCTCGATATTTGTGTGAAACATTTTGCAGTCCTTTCAAGATTTATAGGACTCTTAATTTATATCTTGGGCGACTTTGAATTGATGACTAGTTAAGGACAGTTTATGACTGTCATTTTGTTTGCAAATTGCCAGGATAATGTCTAGAAATATAGCTTTGTCTTATCTTGGAAAGGGTGCAGTGGTAGGAAACTTGTAGCCGAGCTCATAAATCGAATTTAGATTGTTTAACAAAATTGAGTGATGTTTAGAAAGGCGTACTCAAGGGCAAAACTAATTTTTGAATATATTTCTCCTACAGAAGCATGGTCAACTATATATTATTTCCTGACATTTTCCAAAAAATAACGTCATCAGCCAATTCTTCAAATAGTAGATGACTCGAAAATGAAATTAGATATAAAGAAATCTCAAACGGTACTTTTATCATACACCAGTGCTATTTATTTGCATCAATAAAATGTTCAGGTCACTTAACAACCCACCAAGTTTTTTCTTGTCATACTGTAAATACTATCTATTTCAACTTGCATTTTTTTATTCAATTTGTATTTTAGATTTCCATGAACGGTCGTATCCTGCATATCAAACCAACGATTTTCATCCAACACAATCAGTAGCGGCCGGACCTTCAGGATTACTTATCCGTCATTTGTCTTTAAGAGAAGCTTTAAGCAAACCAAAGTTTCCTTTTCCTTGGAGAATTTAACTTGGCGAGCAGAACTGAGCAGAATCTGTTGGTCGATGTTTTTGAAAAATATAAAAACAATCTCTGCTTGTCACTTGCAAAAAATTTTCGTCATGTTTACAAAATGATCAAGCAGCTAATATTTTGCATGATAAATGCATCTCGCATGTTTGCAAACAATTTTTCACATTTGTCCAACGAATAGACCATATGCTAAAATTTGTTTCTGGGGAATATTGTTTGTCAGTTAAATCTTTTGCTAATTGCATTGTATACTGCCAGGACGATAACAAGTGCTCTTGACATTGCTGTAGGACGGTTAGAGATACTTGACATTTGACTGTGCCGAGTTTTTTTTAATTATATATTCTCATAAGCTAGCAACAATGACAAATTACAAAATACGATACCGCAGGGAGCATGGTAGTTGATATCAACCTGTCGAGGCTTCTTTTGCGTTTGCACGTTTTGCACTTCACTGAAAAACTTGGCCCTATTTAGGCCCTCGCCACAAGATCTTGTGTCGCCAATTGTGAAGGTAAAATGAGCTTTCTTTCTCGTATTTATGATAAGTTTTGTTGATTACTTGAGGGAATTTTTGTTGCATTTGATCGCTGAAAAGTCCTAGGCAGTGATTTAATTGATGCAAGCACAAAACAGAGCCATTGATTCATTGTGAGTCCCTTTTTAAACAAGTTTTACGGTAGAGATTACCCTGGGTACCAGAGTCTGGTACCCAGGGTAGGTAAAGATCCAAGGGACTTTGGGAATCAGTTTGATCGCGAAGTTGATACCACTTTTAGCATAGGGAGTGCTTTTACGAATCATATGGTGTAGGAAAAGATCTCCGAGTCACATTTAACAAGGTCAGTTAAAATGACGAGTTTATGCGTCAGACCCAAAAATGAATTACTGGCTTTTATTTATGGATTATGGTATTTTGTGGTGCTAATTTTGAAAAGTGCCAAAATCCCTTGAGGTATGCCAAGTCCCCAAGAGGTAATGACGCTTTTACCCGATTTATAAGATGCATGACGAAGTTTTGTGGGTTATTAATATGGTTTGTTTCGAGTTGTATCTTTTAGTCTTTTGGTTAAATTGGTTAATATATTTTTATTACAGAGGCTTAAAAAATGAATATTAATTCTCTTGTGGAATTAAGTGACATTATTGGGGTCATAGGCGTTATTTGAAGGGCTTTTTATAGATATCTACGCATTGTTTACAAAATCCTGACAGCTCAAGTTTCAAGTTTTTGTTTCATTCATTTTCCACACTTCTTATTGCTGGCTGACTGATACCTTTAACTTCCTGCAATCACATCTATTTCAATTTAGAAAAACCCACTGAGTGACAAAACGTTTTCTTTTTTGTAAAGCTGTACCTTCGTAGCGATTCGTTTAATCAAAGCGAATTAAATTCTGTCTTACGTTAGATGTCACTTAAAATGTCCGCGAATTACTGTTTACCAATTGAAGTTTTCATGAGTAGTTTTGCGTTATCGCAAATTTCACCTGACATCTAATGTGACACAGATTTTAAATGTGAATGTGTAGATCCTTCGTTGAATATCAAGATACCAAAGTAGATTCGAGAGGTTACCAGATCTAAATCGGGTTATTTTGTTCCGAAATTGTTGATAATTTTCTAAACGACGTTCTCTTCCGAATCATTTTGCGAAAATTGCCAAAAATCGTAACGAAATATCTGCAATTTTTCTGCCTTACGGCAACGTCAAGAGCAAGTTTTGTTGCCTTTTGGGGTTTTTGTGCAATGCTTTAGTGCAACTAGGCATTTTAGTTAGCGATCTTTAACCATTATTAGTGTTGTAATAATGAAAGCTTCCTTTTCTTCGTAGCCCCTCCAAAGGCAAAGATTACAAGACTGAACCAATCCGTCCTCGTTGGCAGCCCTGTGACATTGAAATGTATTGCAACAGGGAACCCAGAGCCGACTATCAATTGGAATAGAAACGGTCAAACTGTGATTGAAAACAAACGAATCAAAATGTCTGATCGATCACTAATCATTCTGGAATCAAAGACTACAGATACAGGCAGTTATTCATGTGTCGCACAAAACACAGAGGGTTTGGATTTTGCGAGTGCACATGTTCTTGTTGGTAGTAAGTATGATTGAATTGAATTGTTAGAACGTATCTATTGAATTGAATTGCCTGATACTAATCATTGTGCACATGTTCTTGTTGGTATTAAGTATAATCTACTTTGACTTTCCATGGGCAGTGATTTAGACTTGCTCCGAGTCTGTTTCTCGTTTATTCAATATTTGCGGAGGACAATACGTTCTGGCCACCTCTGCGCTGTTTCCCCCTCGCAGAGGTAATCCCTTGCGAAGGTAACAGGAAAGGACTGTGTTAGATTTGCATGGAATAACTTAGAAATAGACTTAAAGCAAGTCTAGCTTCCCCTCTCCTTCTCCTCCGTTTTCTCCTTCTCCCTGCCCCCGCAGCGACTTTTACCGTAATCGACTGAGAAAAGAAACTGAGACTTGTGCAAGTCTAGTTGTGATACGATTGATGCTCACACAAAACAAGGGCTAGCTTTTTGACTGTTTCATTATGAGTCTCTCTTGAGTAAGGTTTACCGCAGGGAACATGGGGACTCAGGTAATCAGTCTACTCTTCGTGTAGTTTCTGGATTATTACCAAAGCCAGAGCATATCAGTTAGGCCTAGCGATATTACTCTTTCCATCATCATCATCATCATCAATTTATTTACAGTAGGCAAGAAATAGAATAGCTAATTTACAGCTAATTAAGGCCTACTTTAATACATATTTGCAATTTACAATCTAGAAAAAAAAGAATATTAAAATGGGCAATATATATTACAGGAAAGATACATACTAATTGTCTATCCGGTTAGAAACCCAACTTGCGGGATGTAAGTTCCTCCGCACGCGTTCAACAAACTTTCCAGTCTGGGAACCATTATCGTTTCCATCGCTTTTTCTTCGTTAAAATATGCTGTGCCAAAGAGAAGACAGATGCAAATTGACTTAAAGAACGCCGGTCAACCAACATCCTTTGCGGTCGCGCTTTGAAGAGAATGTTGTCATATTAAAATGGCTGCCGCAGTCGAAAGGCAACAAGCGAAGTGCGCAAAGGATGCTGGTTGATTGGCGTTCTTTAAGCCTAAGCCAAAGCTACTTTGTTGAGTAGAGGGCCCCATTTTTCTACAATATTATGTATCCACAAAGCATAGAAAATAAATGTAGTATAACTTGCTCAGTGGGATAGCAAAAATTGGTAAATCAGTGCAGTGCAGATCAATTATATACATTTGTTAAATGTTTGAAAAAGGTTTATAAACAGCTGCTAAAATGAAAACTGCTGTTTCACCATCAACATGTACCAGGTGTTCTATAAAAGTACTCACCAAAAATCGCTTTTCGAGCCTATGATAAAATTTTCTTTTTGATTTGTTTTGTCAGTGACCCAAAAATATTTAAAGATGATAAAAATTTCCTTTCAATGCTCACAAGTTAAAAATTACGCATTGAAAAACCTTATTTTGAGCTATACTTTTTAAGAAAACAGTAAATCTTGCCTTGGAGCCAAAATTTTCAGATTTTTTATTATCCTTGAAGTCTCAAATGATAGTGCGCATTTCTTTCTGTCCTTTATGACAAAATTAAAAGCTTAGTAAGTATGCACAAAGAAATTGATCTGGTAATCATTGATGCTTTTTTGTAGTATGATTCAAAACCAGGCAGCCCTAAAAAGCACTAAATTTTCTAATTTTAAAACCAATCACAACATCAGCTATACCTGGGAAAATGATTTGGTCTTTGATCTACTTGCCAAAACTAAATAAATTTAAAGATTGGCCTTGTACTTAAATTTTTGTGATTTTTCAAATAGGAGTACTTTTTTGGGACACCCAGTAGTATTGTGCCAGATAGTTTTTGGCAGTACTGTATTTAACAGCAAACAATACCTTTAATTTAGAGATTATGATAAAAAATGTTGTATTTTTATTCAATTTCTATCTGGTATATATATATATTGCCGTTAAAACTATAAAGTCATTATTGTATTTAGATTATTCTCTTCTTCAATTTTAGGGAGGTTCTTTCAAAAAAATCCATTATTGGTTTCTGTGCTGCTAAAAAGGTTCAAAGGTTCCGCATCAACAACAGACCATACATTGGCAAGGGGAAACGCCAGATCTTTGCAAGTTGAAAATGTCCCTATTGAATCATCGAGATCAGGTACTGTATCTATTTTGATGGAAATTTCACTTCCTAAATTTTTTGCAAAAACTTTGCATGACAGGCGTGATACACAAGGTAGAGATTTCTGTGCATCAGTTCTAGACAAAGAAACTTTTCCTTAAAAACCGGGAAGACAGCATTCATTTCCTTCTGAAACTCTGAAAGAGGACTGTAAAAACCTGCGTGCAAGCTGTGCTTGTTTCTGTATCTTCCTCTTTGGTATTCTTTTCCTTTCTGATATTGCCTGTATGCAAAGTTCAACTTATTAGGCCTCAAAACTGATCAAAACTGAGAAATGTTGTCCTTCTTGTGATCTGAACTCATCCTTATTCTGGTTTATACTGCTACGATATGTGATTAAAGTGACACAGTCCCGCTTTTTCTAAATTTTGTGACTTTAGAAACTTTCTCCGGGATATATCTAACATATTTCCTGGAAAATGGTTCTTTTTTAGAAATCCTTGAAAATTTTATCATAAAATGTACTTAGTTGCTATCTTAAAGTGCATATGAAGCGAAATTTTTTATTTTCCCTTTTGATAGAATTTTTCATTCTCATTCTCCAACATCTAATTTGTTTTTTAAAAATGGGAAGGGTGTTTGCGTGTTTTATTTCCTGCGGTAAAAACTGCCACAGTTTAATTCCAAGGTAAGTTATGGACTCAACTCCGAAGGAAGTGGTTCGTACCTTTGGGAGTTGAGCTTCATTACCATGCCTCAGATTGTAGCTGATATTTCGCTGCATGAAAATATCCTTCATGAATGGTGGATTTAAACTGCATTCCAGTCTTGAGTTTCCAGATACATTAAAATCCAAAAGTTTCGGACGGTGAAAGTTTCGGACAAAGTTTTGTAAACGTTTTGTCCGACTTACCTTTAAAACGTCCGAAAATTTTTGGGCTTAAGTTTTTTATCACGATGCTTCCATTTGAAGCATTCAGTGCGGATCTTCTTTCTTAAAATTGTATTAATTATATGCAAATATAACACATTTCACGCGAAAGATTTGATCAATAAGCTGCAAAAATAAAATTGTTTCCGACTTTTTAAATAGTGTCCGAAACTTTTTTGTCCGAATTTTTTGTCCGAAACTTTTCAGTCCGAAGCAGTTCGATGTTAATGTATTCAATTTCATTGTTGATAAATGTGACTCGTGTAACAAGTCCATAATCTGCTATTTATTAAGAATTACTTTGCGATTTTGACAAGTTACTCCTGCGATAACAAAACTGTCTGGTTTTCTTCAAGACAGCTTTCGTTTCGCGATCTCCTGCTATGATTTTCCTTATTTTAAATGGAATTTTAAAGAGCTTATATAATGTCAAAATCCATAATTTAACTCTTGTCCTTTAAGAGTGGTCCTATCGAGTGAATTAGGTTTATCTTTCAAAATAGATCTCTCTGTCAAATGTACTGAGCGGGCGTCAGATTTATGGTGTTAAAATTTTGTTTAAGTTGAGGCAGATCATCCGGGTACTCGTAATAATATACTTGGTGGAGTGAAATATTATTTGAAAAATCATCAAAATGTGATCGATTTTAAAATTTCTTGTGTGTATTTGTGCCAAGGACCAAATTAATTTAATAGGTGTTGGTTTTTTGTTTTTGTTGTCCTGGAGAGAGAGACACTGAAATTACGGCATGAAAAACTTTGTTTTGAGCTATTGTACTTCACAAAAAGCGTGGTGTTTTTAGCCATAAATCTATAATTTGCGATGTCATATGAAAGTTCGAGTCCTACATGACATAAGAGCTTCATCAATGACATAAGAAACCAATCTTAGAGGTAGTGTGGCATTAAAATTCAATTTTAGAATCACTGCTTGTGATTTCGGAGTATGTTTCAAAATCAGGTAGCTTCTAAAAGCACAAATTCCCATAAATTCAAAGCCATTTCATGACTTTGCAAGATGTCTACGATTAATTTGGTCCTTGACACAAATGTAGATAAAGAAATTTTCTTACTAAATAAGGAGAGCTAAGAGAAACGCAGAATTGGGGAAAAATTGTTCATCACAAGAAAACCAAACATGTTACCCTAACAATACAATACACGAAACTGATACCCTACTTATATATAGAAATAACATTTATATAACTAGCATGTAATTCTACATTATGTAAATATTCCTCCCTTGCTGGTCTGCGAAATGGCAAATGAGTTGGGTGGGAGGGCGGTTAGCAAAATTCAGCAATAATTAGGCATAGCTGGCACTAGCAGACGGCATCATAGACCTCCAGAATGAGAATACACCAGCAGGGAATATATCATATGAACCTATACTAGACCAAATAAGACCAAACACGATTAGGAGCATAAAAGCCATTGGCTGAAAGTTGCATCAGCTAGCTGGCTGCTGATAAAACATGACTAGGAGGGCTGATGCAATCTGACTAGGCCTAGGCCTTGGAATGAACAACTCAGCCCCAACCGAGACTACAATCATTGTAACAACAATGTTCCCCATCGGTAGCATATTTATATTTTGATGATTTTTTTCAAAAGTGGAAGTCTTTTTGACTCACCCGGAATAATCTTATTTGTTTCTTGTAGCTCAACCGGTGATAAAAGAAGAGAAAGTTCGAAGAGTTGAAGTCAAACAAACAACTAACGTTACACTTCAATGCACAGCAAATGGCATTCCAGACCCATATGTTTACTGGATTGATAAATCCGGAAAGGAGATCGAAAAGAACAATGGAGTTGTCCGGCTTTCATCCGGAAATCTCCTGATCCGGAAAATGGAACAGAAGTATGCCGGGAAGTATTTATGTAAAGCAGAAAATCAATTTGGAACTGCTATGGCACAGATTGATGTAGAGATCATTGGACTTGGTAAGCATATGTATTTGCTAGATAGCTATATCTCCGTTCAGTAAGTTTAAAGTGTATAATACAACAGGTTGAACTTATTTTGAGCCATATTTTTGAAGCTATATTAGGAATCTTGCCTGAGAGCCAGATTTTTCAGCTTTTTCGTGATCATTCAAATGTTCAGTGGTAATCTGCGTTTCTTTCTGCCATTTATGACCAAGTTGGAAGCTTAATATACGCAAAAGAATTAACTGGTAATCATTTGTGCTTTTTGACAGTATGCTTCAAAACCAGGCTGCCCTAAAACGAGCCCAAATGCGCTAACTTTTGAATCAATCAAAACGATAAGCTATACCTTCGAAAATTATTTCGTCATGTCCTTGATCTACTTACTAGAAGAGAAATTCGAAGGTTGGTTGTTTTGATTTGTTTTCAAACTTACCTCAAATGTTGGTATTTCTTCACAAGTGCACAAGTGGAGATATTTTTGGGATACCCAGTTTGTGTGTACGCATGCATCACTTTATGAATTGTATTTTTTGCTTGTCGAGGTGCCTACTTTTGAACGAAAAATAATTTTTAAAAGACTAGAAACACATCATCACGCTCTGTTAATCGTGTGGCAAAATCGTTCATTCTGGACTGAAATCGTTCATTATTGGGTGTTGGGAAGAAAAGGGATTTTTGTCAAGAATATCCCACCAGGCAGGGTGACTGCGTCTTTGCTCCTCAAGACAATGACACAGCAATAGGAAGTATTCTGTATTCTCAGTACCATCTTTGATTTGACAAAAAAAAATATCGCTGAATTGTATCTCTTATTTTTACAGAAAAGCCAAAGATAAAGAGTTTGGACGATCCCCTGATTTATGGACTTATTGGCAATAATGTGATTTTGCCTTGTGAAGTTTCGAGTGGTACTCAACCCAAAATTAAATGGCTTCGACGCGGGGGAAATTTTGATTTACAAAGCAGCCGATTTCAGGTATCTTTATTTAAATCAGTTATTTTTATCTCTACAATATTTGCTGTCATAGTTTGCTGACGGTTACGAACTATTGTCAGTTCACGATTTTTTATGTTGACAGATTGAAACGAAGTTGAATGAAAAAACGATCATCTTTTACCAATAATATTAAACTTGTTGTCATTGTAAGTTTGTGCACAGTCTTGGTTTCCAAGTCCTATGCAGAAACGAAGTGCAAGATCGAGGAGGCTGTTTTCCCTTTGATGTACAGTAGGTTCCCACGAGTAAAAGACGCACAACTCAGACACTCAATTTTTTAGAAGTTTTGTATTTATGGTAGCAAATTTGGCATGGCCAACTGGCTTGATTTCAATCGATTAAACGATAAAACTATAAGCAGGAGTGCGACGACAAACATTTCAGATTTTATTCATATTTCATTCATGTTGACGATTCCAGTAAGTTAAGACATTCTTATGGCAAGTATGTATAGTTCTTGTAAGGTCCCGAAACTTGGTTGTATAGAGGCAGGGTATAGTGGTGTATAGTAGTAGCATGTAACAGCATATCAAAGTACTTTTTTTTATATACACAATCTAAAAATGTACAATTTAACGAACATATTTACGACAAACGATACCATAGGGAGCATGGTATACATGTCAACCCAGCGACCTTTATAATTAACAAAATACAAAGATACTAAAGGCTATACCAAAGTTTCTGTTGGTTTCTGTTTAGGGAGAACCGTTTAGGTCGAAAAATTTAGATGCCATCTGCTCGAGTAAAATTTAGAAATTTTGTGACAGATTTTGGTATAGGCGTTAGTCATCAAAGTACTTGCCATTCTTACTCATGTTTTTGTATTTATGTTAGGGGGTCTGATTGCAGTATTATTTTTCTTGCAGATACTCGCAAATGGAAGTCTTTTGATAAAGAACGTAACAAGAGAAGAATCGGCAACATATGTATGCAAAGCATCAAATAGAATTGGACAAACGAAAGCCGAGAGGAAACTTCTTGTTACGAGTAAGTCGAATGTTTCAAAGATCCTTTGAACATAACTACGGTACCTTCCTGAAATCAAACGTTGTTGACACATTCTTTGTATCACCGTTTGCTTGAAAAGCTTGGCTATATTTTGAGTTGCTGTATGGTTACTTTAAGCTACGACTACCCTCCAAGAAACTGGATTCAAAGAAACTTTTGAATCCTGCTTTTCTCATTCAGAGGGAAATGATCGGCATCTTTTTCCAGTCCAGATTTTGTGAAGGTTCGACAGAAAGGTAGATTTGAAGTCCTCTAGGCAAATCTATTGCTTGCGAGAAGACTGATCTTTGCTCCTTTTCAAAATTTCATCCTCCCAAGCAAGACAATTTAGAATTCAACTTTGTATGTATTAAAATGTTCCAAAACATGGACTGGAAAAGGTGGCGATAGTTCAACTTTGATTGAGAAATGAGAGAATCAATATATTTTTGAAGCCGGTTTTTCGGAGATTAGTCGTAGCTTAAACTGACCAAGCAACATCTCAAAGGATAGCTGATCCCTCCAACGAAATGCTGATACCAAATTTATGTTCATACTGTTTGCATTTACGAAGCCAGGTGCTCTCTAGGTTGTGAAGGTTTGTTTTGGTCACCCGGTACATTTTTGTACAAATATTTTGTAAACCTAGTTTTGGGAAATCATAGAAGCTAATCGAACGATTGATTCTGAAGCTGATAATACACTTCAGTAACCCGAGCTCGGAGTGCTCCACAAAGTTCAATACGACACTGTATTACTTTCTCATACTCCTCTTTGCACTTTAGTATTTCTACCAAAAACTAAATTACCACATAAGTGGAGATTTTTGCCACTAATTCCATTACTTCTTATATTATTAAAGTTATGAGTTAGCAAGCTGAGATGCTGACATAATAAACTGTCTGAATCCTAAACCGCATGATAGTATTTTGAATCCAAGAAATCCGTAGGATGATATTTGCCACAAGGATCCTGACCAGTAAATAGACCATTTTGACATTTAGAAAAAGGGTCTGGGGAGAGCAATATTTTTCTGGTAAATGGCTGCCACGGAGCTATTTCTATTTCTATTTCTAATTATTTCTTTATTTTTCACCGTGAATTTAAAACCAAAAGATTTGTAGAGCTCAATTTAACATTCGTTAAAGCCCCGTGGCAGCCATTCACCAGATTTGTGTCCGCCATTTACCAGAAAAATATTGCTCTCCCTAGACCCTTTTCTAAATGTCAAAATGGTGTATTAGCATGGTTAGTCAATGCTATGAGCGAGTTAGTGAGTGATAATAGCTGTAGCTCGACTTACGACAAGAGCCCATTACTTCGCTATACAACTACAACAACAACCATCCACCACCGCTCAAAAACGACTCATGCACAAACTGTTTAAAATACTAGGACAACCAATTTTGTGCTTTAGGAAAGCATTGCTAAGAATGCGAAACAAAACGTCTTCCAAGCACCAGTTGGAGCGCAAACAATAACGCCTAAAGATCTTGATACAAAAGCTCTCTGAAAAATCATTCAACTTTGAATTAGATTTATCTCTGTTAGAATTAATGATACACCCTTCTCTTCTTCCATTTTGTTTCAATGTCAAAGCAAAAATAAATGTGAATGCAAACTATTTTTCTTCAACGCGGCTTTGAGACTGTTTCGCAAAATACTGGAGAATATTCTCGAGTTTTTTACTGTTTTTATCCAATTATACCATCTATATAATCACGAATAAATGTTGGCCTTAAGCCTTGGTCAAACGCATCCAACATTTCATCCAACATTTACTTCCAAAAATCTGAAAGTTCATCGATGTTTGCAAGAGGGGTGGTCGAACGCATCCAACATTTCATCCATCATTACATCCAACATTTCCAGTAAAATCCATGGTCGTTATTTGCCTGCGCAGCGACATGTATACAAATGATAAAAAAAGACGCGTAATGCAAAATAGAAATAAGAGTGGCTGACTTCGAAAGGAACATGTTGAACATGATTGAAAATGGCGGTCAACTGACAAAGTATCAACTTTTTAGAACGTTCTGCGCATGCCCACAAATGAAATGTTGGATGAAGCGGTCAAACGCATCCAACATTTCATCCAACATGCTGAAAACAAATGTTGGATGAAATGTTGGATGCGTTTGACCGGGGCTTTAGATTCAGCTACGATGGAATTTATAAAGTGAGTTAAACGTTTCCGAGTGCTGTAGCTTAGATGAACTTAACACACTTGAATTTTTCATTATTCTTAAACCTTAAAAATTGCACCCTCTAGAAATGCCAGAAATATAAAAAAAATGAACTGTTATATCTTTCTTCTTTTTCCTAGTACCTCCAATTTGGACTTTGAAACCTGGTGAGCTCTACGAACTGTTTGAAGGTGAAGAATTAAGGCTAGAGTGTTTTGCATCCGGGATACCACGACCCCAAATTTCTTGGAAACACGATGGGAAAGTGCTAGCAAACAAGGAAGACTTTTTGGTGATCAGAGAAGTTGAGAAGAATAGCAGTGGCGATTATCAATGTGATGCTAGAAATGTTGGTGGAAATATTACAGCCAAAACAACCGTCGCAGTGAAAGGTGAGAAGAAATTACTAGTATTTGTCAGCCGATTACCAATTTATACATTTGGAGACACTTGCCAACTAACAAGAGTATGTTACACAGCAAGTGCTGTTGCGCTCCGTTTAAAACACATTAGTCCCTTGTCGTAAAGTTTATGTTTGTTTGAAAATTCTGTTTAACATTAGATGTCAGGCGTATTATCCAAGATCAAACAACAAAAGAGTTTTGCAGCGTTGTCGCAATCTTGACTTGACATCTAATTTTAAACTGATTCTAATACGGTATTTTTTAGTTTTTAATCGTATAGTATTTATGCGTACTTGTATGTAGCTTAACGTTTTTCATGTAATGGCCATGGGGTAGTCATAATCTTTTGCTCCCAAATGGTATCGTCCTTGTAGTATTGTGAAGTAGTTTGTAGGTAGAGTAATCCGTAATATGTATTGTAAACATTTTAATGGAATAAAAAAGCCTACTAGTAATTACAAAGAAGGGGATTTCTTTCGGGTAAGTCGAAAAGAAGTCTGGGCGTTTGAAAAATTACCAAGATCCGAAAATTCAATCAATGTTGAATTCTTCTTTTTAAGATGTTGCAACAAATATCAAATTAAAATTAGGGCTATTGATTATCTTATCAACGGCTTTGAATTCGCGAAAATCTGAAGTTTTATTAGCTACTTGGTTTTGAAACCAACCACGACATTGCTCAGAATTTCAAGCAGATCTATCTTTTTGTATCTATGAATTCTGTACCATGATTGATTATGCCAGAGATTAATCTTGCGATCATGTACAAATCAAACGTTTTCACTGCCAGGTTATCGAATGGGGCCTTTTAATTGGCCAATCCAACAAATCGAATGCATTTGATTGGTTGAAATTTAACCTGATTAAGATAGTATTACTCTGTAAGGTATGGTAGATCTGTTACACGAATAGGAAATTGCAAAAATGTTGTTTTTATTTTTCGAATTTGAATTTAACTACGGATTGCAAATTTTTGGCTGTCTTCTGTCTGCAACGGCTGTTCTAAACATACTAATGTTTGTCGGATATAAATGACACATGAATGAAAAAACTGTGAAATCATAAAATTATGAATCCTGGGCAAGATTTACAATGTCTTCTGAAACCTATGGCTCAAAATGTGGGTTTTCAAACTATAAGTTGAAAAGTCCTTTGCATAATTCAGCAGAATTATTATTGCTAAAAATAATTTGACCTTTGATATAAATTAACAAAAATAAATTTCAAAGTTTAGTAGCAAAACTAATTTTTGCCCATTTTTCAAACTTCGAAACTTTTTCTGACTCACGCAATATAGAAAAATGTTACTGACTTCAGCCAACTAATTTTTACCGATCACCATCTAAAGTTAGCATTTCTTCTGCACGGCAAAGCTTTTTATATGCAAATTGAAAATGTTTTCTTGACAGCTCGTAACTTGTAATCTATAGTTCTACCTAGCATCCGAAGGTAGCTTTAGGAAACTGAAAAGCTGATCTTATCGAAGCAATATCCTGGTCCTTCCTTTCGATGTGACCGCACCTCGTGATTCCTTAAGCCTGGAACAGAGAGTTGGCGACTCTCCTCACTCTTAGCAGGTTTTACAGGGCGGGGACTCGAACCACCAACCTTCAGATTGGTAGTCAAGCCCAATACGACTGAGCCATCCCCACTCATAACTTAATAAACGTGCCAGTTTTTTGTTATTTACGAAATATTGATGCATGCTGTTGATATCTTAGCATGATTATGATGATGCTTCATTGCTTATTTTTAAACAGATTTCGTGATTGTTGATGTGACATCATTTGAGCTGCCAGGAAGTATTGGACTCAATCAGCCATTGGAAAAGAGACAAATCGGTAAGTTAACTGATTGATGATTTCATTGAACACCAAAAATTGATGATTTCATTTGAAATTAAAACGTCAGTTTTGTGAATTTGTCTCAAGGACCAAATAATTAGAACAATTTTCTAAGTTTACAGATTGCTTTGCATTTTCGTAAATTTGCCTTTTATATTTTATATGAGCTACCTGCTTTAAATCATACACCAAAATTTGAAAGGATGATTTTCAATCAAAACTTTTATCCCACACAATTTTTGAAATTGGCTGCTTGTGCCCTTGATGCAGCTCTGTTACTTTGTACCCATGTCTCCAAATTTTATTGAATTTCCAAGTTAAAATACTCAGAAGAGGATTCGATGATAGGCCTTAGTCATTGGTTCGACTCCCGCTCTGGGCCTTAAGTTTATTATGTAGTTTTGACCTTCCCTTATCCTACTTTCTCACAAATACATTTATTGTATCATTTTTCATATATTTTAGACATTCTGAGATTCGTCAGGCTTCCAGAAGACAGAAAAATCGACCCTGGTAGCTCTCACGTTTTCGACTGTGTTGCCAGTGGTGATCCAATGCCGGCTGTTACTTGGCAACGAAGTGGTGTTGCGTTATCAGTTCCCTTGGATATTTTACCGAATAACAGTTTGATCATCAGAGATGCAAGAGAGGATGACAGTGGCTTTTACGCATGCGTTGCTGAGAACGATCGTGGCAAGATTATGAAAGATTTCACTATTTCTGTTGTTGGTAAGTCGACAATATTTCTAGTTGGTATCCCTAAAATGTACAACTCTTTGTGAATTGCTGTAAACTTAAACTATGGGCTTAAAAGATACACATTTTGTGCAGTCTTATAGTACAAAGGGCTGACCTTGGCGTAATTATGAAAGATTTCACTATTTCTGTTGTTGGTAGATGGACAATATCTCTACCAATCGTCAAATTTATGCGAGATTTTACCATGTTCAAATTATGCCTTCCGTTCCGACATTATGAGTAATTTCTGAAAAACGCCGCGCCGTTTTCAAAACCTTGCAAGGACGGCTGAAAACATACAAGTGCCATTCTCTAGGGATTGCAATTTTATTAGGCAATGTTTCTAAGTCGAGTTTCATTCTCCCAAGATGATAACACCTTCTCTTCTCATTCCCTTGTGGCAGAAATGTTGGAGCAATTTGATCAGCAGTTTAGCCGGTTGTTTCAAGCCTTCCTAAGCCAACAGCTTAGAAAATAAGGAATTATTTCGACTAATTTGAAAATATAATGTCTCCATTATGTGTGAAGTTTATTTTCCTTTTTAACTTTCATGTAGGCTTCAATTAAATACGTTTCATATTTTAAAAAACCTGCTTGAGGTCTGATCAGAGTTTGACGATTTGTAAAATATTAAACATAATTTTCATGATCTATGTTCTAACTATTAATGACTTGATTCCCTTTAAATTTAGTCAATGGCGGATTCAGCCAGTGGACAGATTGGGGACCTTGCAGCCAATCATGTGATAGCGGAAAACAGTTGAGGAATCGATTCTGCAACAGTCCCACTCCACGAAATGGGGGCAAAAAGTGTGAAGCACTTTACGTGCAACAGAGGTCTTGCAACCAAAATCCTTGTGTTCGTACGTATTCCGCATAAAGTCATATTTCCATTAGGTGGATAATCCTTGACTTGCGACATTTTTTGTCATTAATAGAGATTAGAAAACAACTGCAAAAGATATCGAAATGAGTCAAAAAATGGATCCACTGTTTGAAAAATCGTACAGCAAAAAGCATGTGATAATTTTCAAACTTTTGAATCCATCATCTCGCTAAGGTTCAACTTAGGATTTTTCTAATAATTTTGTGTGTGTGTTATCCCCCCCCCCCTATTATCAGGAATTAGGCGAAAATGATTCGCCTTGATGTGCCCAAAAATAGTCAGAATTGGGTTGTTCACTTTTATACAGAATTTGACATAATCTGTTCATTTTGTTCCCTAGCATTGATTGCCGAGCATAATTAAGCTGAAAGCTGGACTCAAAATGTATATAGTGATATTGTTAAAGATGATAGCAGGAAAATGGGAATTGGGAATTGGAATTGGGAATTGGAATAGATTGAAAATGGGAATACATTTACGTGTGTTGTACTTGTTTCATTCGGGTTTTTTAAATTTTTCTTTCAACTTACAGCGGAACCAGGTGAAAATCCATGGACGAAATGGGGTAAATGCAGCCGACCGTGTGACGGAGGGAGACAATATCGAATAAGGCAGTGCCCGGCAGTTACGAGTGATTGTCGAAGTGGAAGGCAAATAGATCATCGAATTTGTAATATGTTCAAATGTGGTGGTATGTATATCTGTTTATCTTATTTACCAAAATTGATACCGTTTTTATTCGATCAGACGCCAATTCATTTCCTTTTTATTTTTAGTCTATTTGTTTTCCTCCTTATTTCCTTTTCTTTGCTTCTTGTCTGGCGCTTAATGAAGTATTATTTGATAAACTCAGGCAGAAGGGGTAGATCACTGATTTTTTTTCGTGCACCTTCCTTGAAATCACACACAAAATCACACACGAAAACCATGAAAATTACAAAAAATCACAAAAAAACTTTTTTACAGGCTACTCTCGAGGCCTAAGGCCATTATTTTTATTTTCTTTAGCCAAAAATCCTTATTCGAAAAAATTTTACTGTGTTTACTTCGTTTATTTCAAGGCATCGTTGGCATCACAGAGGTAATCGGAGGCATCACAGGAGAAATAAACGGGCAAGATATTGGTCCTGTCGCCCTGATGGCGCAAATTAGCTATGTGGACCAATTCGTTAAAGTTACTCTTGATGTCAAGAATATACCAAAACGGCTGCTTTATACGATGAGATCTGTAGTCTCGTTTCTGACCCCAGTTTACTGGTCGACGGTTACACAAGGAAGAGACGGGTTTAATGGAATCTCAGTAGCAGTGGGTTCATTCATCTATAAAGGAAAGGTGAGAATTACTTGAATAATAATGCTTCGTTGCTAATGTTGCTTTGTAGTTTGTAGTAAGTTAACCAATGGCTCCATTTGATCGGTTGTCCCAAAAAGCTGTTTATAAGTTAGACAAATTCTGACGGCAAGAGTTTTTGCCAAATCGCCTCAAAATTGTTTTTGTATTAACCCTTAATGGCTTTATTAAATTTGGGTATTTCTCTTATAACTATCGTTAACCTGGTTGGAGAGCTATAAATCAACAAGCGTAAAATTTCCTCTTAGGCCCAAACCAGAGCCTCAAGTAGTGAAGTGCTAACGATGCCAGGGAAGGCAGAAGCAGGTCGATCTTCGAGATCCCAAGCAGATATGCGTTATGATTCTTATTTTTTAGAAACCAAGAGAAAGACATTCTCAATGGAAAATCATATTCTATTATTATTATTAATCAAGGGATTTCTTTACTTTTACTTTGAATCAAAATTGTAAGGTTAGCAGAATTTTTCAAATTTGCATACAATTTTGGGAAACCCGGAAGCTAGAGGCACTATTTGTAATTGACAAATGTTAGTTGCAAAGTTATTTACTGGCGCCGTTTTTGTCACTGGCTCCGTCTGGAGCCTCTATTTAAAGGGCGCAGCTAACTCCTCCGGTCATGATTTTAAAGGCCTGGCCAAACAAGTTAAAAGATTTTGATAGGAAAGTGTAGACAGGCTCTACATTGGTAAGCAGACAATTTTCGCTGAGCAAAGTTTTACGCGATGATCAAATTCTGGATTCAGTATGCCATAAGATTGGCGAAGTACATCTAATTTCATAATAGTCAATGATTTCATCGAAAGCCTAATTTCGTGTATGTTATCTGTCGGAGTCTGAGCATTCGTTGATCCATTTCAAGTGTGTCAAGTCCACTTGAGGGGAGCTTGAAATCGTGCACATCAGGTTGAAACACTCTTTAATTTCCCTGTCTCCATTTGCATTGACCTTCTCAACTTTTAAGTAATGCTATTGCGTTAGTTTTTAAAGCTAAATTGTGGCTATGTGATCCAATANAGCAGACAATTTTCGCTGAGCAAAGTTTAACGCGATGATCAAATTCTGGATTTAGTATGCCATAAGATTGGCGAAGTACATCTAATTTCATAATAGTCAATGATTTCATCGAAAGCCTAATTTCATGTATGTTATCTGTCGGAGTCTGAGCATTCGTTAATCCATTTCGAGTGTGTCAAGTCCACTTGAGGGGAGCTTGAAATCGTGCACATCAGGTTAAAACACTCTTTAATTTCCCTGTCTCCATTTGCATTGACCTTCTCAACTTTTAAGTAATGCTATTGCGTTAGTTTTTAAAGCTAAATTGTGGCTATGTGATCCAATAAAAGTGTCTGCAACTGAGCAATTTATATAAAAGTGTCTGCAACTGAGCAATTTATATCAGGGATCTGAGACAGGGTAACAACCGGAAATCCTGAGCCTTTTATAAAGTATCAATCCCAGCCAGACACCTGACATTTAGCAAACAAGAGCAGTTATAAGTTAAGAGACCGGTTTATGAGTCTTACACGATAATTCAGTATCAGAAAATTATTGACTCCAAAAGTTGTTACTGCCTTGACCTCAATTGCTTGTGCACAGAAGAAGTTTCCAGAATTGTTTTTATGTCTAGAGTTGTGTTGCACAAAGCTAGAATTTTATCAGTGTGAAATCATAGAATATTGTAAGAGCTGCAAGCAGGAATTTAAACAAAGCATGGCTATATAATGATTTCTGGTTTCGAAAATAGAATTGATAAATCGTTCACATAAGTCAAAAAAACGTTCTTTCGTTATAAATTGTAACAGCCTTTTTCATAAATTGGTCCGTACAGTATTGCTTTGGTACGCTTCAGATGGGGATATATGAGAATTCAAAATTCAATTTCATTAATTTTTTCAAAGGTGTTTTTTGGGAACGTTCTGGCAAAATACTCCTGGCTGACTTTTCTGAAGTAATGACAACAAGAAAACAGGAATGAGACTGTGCCAAATTGCGAAACATAAACTTACACAAAATTGGAGCAAATATGTTTACAAAGTCCAACAAATTTAAGACGATATCCGATAAAACTATGCCCATGACTGAAATGTTAGAATGCAATAAACAGTATTTAAAATAGCCTTAAAATAAGGGACTCATCGTAATAGACCCACAAACGCAACACTAGACACTGTAATATGTGGAAAGAAAACTGTTAACTCCTTTAAAAGAATAACAACCAAAAAAGATCATATGGTTCTAGACTTATTAGGGATTTTGTATAGAAATTGTTATTGGAATAGCTTGAAAAATACCAGAAACGACGATCAAATTTTGGCACCAAACTTTCCCCTAACTGAAGAACGATATTTCCAATTTCAATGAAATAAATTTGAGCATATCCGTTGGCCTTTCCCCTATAAAATGACGCATAGGACGTTCCAAGTGGTGGATAACCCATAACCCATACTTTCTTTCCCCTCCTCCCCAGTGACCAACAAAGTCTGCACGCAGGCTAATAACCCACGATTCTACAGTTTGGCAAACAGCTCCTCTTTTTTTTTTACCCACCCGGTATAAGAATTATTTTTCCGAAAAATTATGACTTTTTATTTAGAGATTGACAAAACTAAGATCCAAACAAGGGGTTTAACACATTCCCCTCTGGGTATCCTCAACTGCGATCTAGACATTCAGACACCCTCTCTGTGTTTAGCTTCAGCTTTGCAATCTAAAAATAAGATTTGGGATTGCATCAAAAGTGATTAATAAGAGATTATCGTGATTAAATTGTTATGTTAACACTGTTTCTCTCTCTCACCCCAACAGATTAAATATAATGATGTGCAAATCTTGACAACCGAGTGCAAGGTGACTTATATCCCAGAGAGTCAATCTTTGATGATGGAGACAAGCCTGTCCGGAGATGTGCAGCACTTTTCTCGTAAAGGTTTCTCACCGCAGCATTACAATGAAATGTAAGATTATTTTTAACAGTTAGCTCTCTGTCTGTTTGGTAGCTATACCGGGTGTCCCAGAAGAAGGTAACAGATTTGATCAGGGATTGGCGCTGCCAATTTAGCTCCAATCAATTTGTATTAAATTTTAAGCTAATCCTGAAAGTAACCTTGAACGTACATCATCATCATCATCATCATCATCATCATCATCATCATCATCATCATCATCATCATCATCATCATCATTAATTTATTTATTTAACTTAGGCTGAATAAATGGTAGCTGAATTAAAGCTAATTAAGGCCTACAGAGCTAGATACCTTGCTGGTTCATATTTGTGCTTCCAAAGCTGATCTATTAATCTTGAAAGTTTAAATTTGCCTTCACCTCCAAACCAGAGCTTTGCTGCTTTGGCCTAAGCAAATTATTGAAAGACAGCGAATAAATCAATAATAACCTTGATAAAATTTGAACAAAAATATATTATATTATACGGTGTTTGCTACAGCTCACCTATTATGCATTTCATAATTTTTCCTTAATTTTGATTCTTAATTTCGCTGTGCTTCAGGAATTTGCTTAGGCCAAAACGCCAAAGCTCTGTTTTGGAGGTCGAGTCAAATTTGAACTTTATCAAGAATAATATCTCAACTTTGGAAGCACCAATATCAATAAACAAGATACTATATTCAAGTTAACTTTTCAGGATTGACTTAAAAGTTATTACGAATTGATTGGAGCTAAGTTGGCAGCGCTAGCCCTGATCAAATATGTCACCTTTTATTTGGGACACCCGGTAGTACTCCATAAATTTGACCATTTGAGTTTGTAATTATGATAATTCATGGGAAAAGATGCAATTGCCTGCTAACTAAAGTAATCTTATGAGAAAAGAGACTACCACGCTAACTTACAAATCCTTTTTTTTACAACTATAAATTTAAAAACCAACAAGCTATTACAAGATACTGTGGCATTTGTAGCGAGGAAGGACACACAGTCACCGGGTCCTCTTTACAAATGCCACTTACAATATTCTAAGAAATACAAATCCTTGAATTCGCAAGCCCCTGATTACTTGAGAAAATTATTCATAAAATGTTCTGAAGACAGGGATCGATGTCTTCAATCTGCCGAAACTGATCTCAAGGTACCCTTATTAAAAACTGCCAAGGGTCAAAAGGCTTTTTCGTATCGCGGGGCTAAACTGTGGAACAGCTTTGAAAGAGAAACTAAATTGGCACCCTCCCTAAACATCTTCAAACAAAAACTATCGACGGAGGTGTAACTTTGAGTTATTTGTTTCTCTCTTATTTTCATTTTGGTTTTTGGAAAATATATAGATATTGTAAACTAGACTTTGTAATTTCTTATGTTCTTAATTAAATGATTTTATTTGCTTTTTGTTAACAGGTCAGTTTGAAAATAATTTAAATGAAACTATATCAACCTGTATAAATATTTTAAAATGAAAAAATGAAATAAAAACTGCATGCAGCTTCATTCTCCCCAGCAAAAACATTGCACATCGCGTCTGGGGTGTTTAGAACAAAATATTTATCGGCGTCTATGATTACGCATGAAACTATTGTCAAACAGGTATAACTCATAAGATGATTAGAGGCATTCGAGCTTGAATCTCGAGAAGTTTTAGTTTTAAGTTAAGGGAGTTTGTCCATTAAGAACGTCTGGGATCTTATTTCTTTGGAATCTTTATCGTCATAATTCCTCCGTTTCCCCTTGATTGCAAATCTGAAAGCCACTGGCTCATAACTTGTTTACTTTCAAAGTTATAACTTGTATTTTACAGAAAGGCGACAGTTTAATTTCAAGAATCAATAAGGGTAGACATCTGCACTGGTGCCAGATGTTTGGTATAAATTTCGAATATTGCACCATTCACGAGATGGTGGATTTGAATTCAAAAGGAATTTGGCTTCCTAATGACAGAAAATTGTTTCTGAAAGATCTGAAACGAAAAACTGCCCAGGGTTTGGTTCCAAGGCAAATAGCCCCTTTGTGTGTGTGGGGGGGGGGGGATCCGGACCCCTTCACTTTTCCAAAAGATGGTCCTTGAGATTAGCACAAAAATGCAGTAAAATTGAATTCTCAGGAGGGGTATGCCAGATCAAGTGTTTCTGTCATGTAATGACAAGATCTAATAAATATTCTTACCAAAAATCTAATGTAAATTTTGGTAAAAGGGCGTTGCCTATGTTTCCGAGAGTTTGAAGGGCGGGTCACGCAAGATTTTCCTGGGATTTTCCGCCACTGCTTCCAATTGATGTCCGTTTAACGCAAGATTGCGCCTTTAAGATGGAGCAATCTTTTGTTACTTTCTTACAACTGATTTGCAAAGAAGTTGAGAGGAATGCAAATATTAACTTCATTTTTCATTAGTTTCTTGCAGACATCACCGAGCACAATCCTTGGCTACTCCGAACGCTACATTCTGATCGAAAAAGCTTCGACGAAATATAAATTAGAGCATTCAATTGTTTATGGATCACCTCGCACATTGAATCACCCTAGTCAAAACTACCAAGTTAAATCTGACAGCCTTACTGTCGATGAAGAAAAAATGTCGATAAGGCATGAAATCACAGCGTCTTATGTCGGAGGTAGGTTTTAATTGATTGATTGATTGATCGATTGAAATTAGAGCATTCGATTGTTAATTTATCACCTCATACCTTTAATTATCCAAGTCAGACTGCTAATTATCCTCGTACATTTAATGAAATCTGAAAGATTTCTGTCGATGACGAAAAAGTTCGAGCAGGCATTCTCTTATCCAATGCTTTATTCTCTTATGCAATCCTATTCTTCACTAGAAAATGCATTCATTTCTTGCAGCCTCCGTACTTTCATGCTTTATCGTAATTGAAATTATTATTCGTCATCTGCATAGGCGTAGGAGCCAGGGGGCTGGGGGGGCTGTAGCCCCCCAACGTTGGAAAAATTTACCAAAATCAGCCTTTTTCGGGCAAAAATCCACCCTAAGTCGGGCAAAAGATTTGATAAACAATAGAAATTTTATCGAGCAGCCCCCCCCAGATTTTATTTTCCCCTACGCCCGTGGTCATCTGAAACATTAGACTGACGACGTGATTCCTTGTATTCGTTCAATGATTTTAATCTGGTGTTTTTATTTGCTCTCATACTAGGACTCTCGACCAAACAGATTCTAAACAGAGACTAAAATATGAAGAAAAATCGAACGTCTTCTATCCTTCGAACGTCGATAAGAAAAATCGAATATCGCTTTGAACGTCGCTTCGCTTCGAAAAGTCGAACTTTGATCTAATCAGACAATCAAACGCTAAGAATAGGCACGTGGTCTAACCTTATTTAAAAAGTCGAGATTTGATTGGATGCGCCCTAAATGCGGCCCATTAAGCCTAATTAGTCTCTGTTTTGAAGCTGTATTGTCACGAGTCTCAGTTTGAAGCCATAACTATCATTCAATTCAATGCGGAAAACTGAGACACATGTAATCAGTCTACTGAAACATGTATCTCGATTCTCTCGTACTGGAAAAGGATTCATCCATTGTTGTCGTTGTTGTCTCGCTTGTTTTTATCCAGTTGTTAATAAATTCCTCATCTTTTTTTAGGAAAAGATGAATGCCCAGAAGGATTTCTCAAAGATGAAAAATACTGCAGAGGTATGTTTCTCTTATTCTAAAACCATACTTCCAGACCTTGCACGGTTTCTAATAAATCTTGGCAAAATCATCAAATGCCACAAAAACAATTTTCCTTATTCATTTCATTCATTTAATATTCTTTATACACAAATTAACCCTTCAGCAAATTAAAATATATAACAACTACTTACAACGATAAAAATTTGAAGAATATAAACCCACAGCCCTATAAAACCTAACCATTGCTGATCTTCCAGGGAGTTTTGTTTGAGAGTCTAGCTCTTTAGATGCGTTTTAAGTTCTTTTTTAAAACGATTCAGTGTTGGTAGCTCACGAATTTTGGCAGGTGTGTCATTCATTCCATATCTTGAGAGCTGCGTAGTGAAAGCCTTTTTTTTGTTATTAGATTATTAGATTATTAGACATGTTTCTAACAAAAGTGTAGCTGCGTGTCCAAAAACTTAAAGACTCTATTAGCACTTCCAAGTATTTTCCATCATAGTCATGTTTCTATTGAGTAAAAACCGTTGCGAGCTATGATTTATTTTGCAGCAAAGTAATAATATTACATCAGTCATGAATTTTTTGTTCAGTCATGTTTCTTAAAAATATGATAAGCAAAAGATTTCTGTTACGCTCAAGCGATACCATTTTGTAAATATTACTCAAGAATAAGAGAGTAGTAAGATCTTTGTCATTACCAGCTTTGCATTTGGCTTATGCAAATTGTTTCGTTCTTCGATGTAGAACAAGAGCTACTTAATTTGCGTTTCCTGTAAAACATGCATGGTTTTAAATGTTTGCATTTCCCTCAGTTGTACCATTGAGCCAATCATCAACGAATGATTTATTGGACGATCTTCCATTTTCTTGCTTTACAGATATAAATGAATGCGAGACATTGACTCGATGTGAACATCTTTGCATAAATACAAATGGAAGTTATCATTGTGCATGCAACAAAGGGTTCTTCCTTTCAAGAGATGGTGTCACATGTGCAGGTTTGTCATCCAAAGTACTTTATGTTGGGCCATGTATTACCATTGTTTTGGCCATTCCTCTCTGCTCTATACTTTCTCTTACCTAAGCCCAATTGTTATCCCATTTCTAGTCCCAAGGGGGGCCCTAATTCCCTTCCTACTTGTATAGTGGTCCTCATCTAACATACGACCCCATGAGCGCCAAGCCAGTTGTTGTTTATGTTGTCATCTCTATACCAGCATAGTTAAAGGGGGAGCGCAATTGGCGCTAGGCTTTTGACGGNGACGATCTTCCATTTTCTTGCTTTACAGATATAAATGAATGCGAGACATTGACTCGATGTGAACATCTTTGCATAAATACAAATGGAAGTTATCATTGTGCATGCAACAAAGGGTTCTTCCTTTCAAGAGATGGTGTCACATGTGCAGGTTTGTCATCCAAAGTACTTTATGTTGGGCCATGTATTACCATTGTTTTGGCCATTCCTCTCTGCTCTATACTTTCTCTTACCTAAGCCCAATTGTTATCCCATTTCTAGTCCCAAGGGGGGCCCTAATTCCCTTCCTACTTGTATAGTGGTCCTCATCTAACATACGACCCCATGAGCGCCAAGCCAGTTGTTGTTTATGTTGTCATCTCTATACCAGCATAGTTAAAGGGGGAGCGCAATTGGCGCTAGGCTGTTCAGGTATAATTTATGTATAAATTGGGTTTAACGCCTAGACAATTGCGTAATCATGTTAGTCTCCAGTCCCCCTGTCTTAGCAAGATAACGCCCTCGCCCCAGTCCTCTCCTCTTCCTCGTGCTTTCAGTTCTCAAAAATTGGCCTATCTTACACACGTTTGTTTCTACCTAACATCCGAAGGTGCCTGGTGTCCGGTTTTGTTCCTATCTAGCATCCGAAGGTACCGGATGTCCCAAAAACTGTATACAAGTTTGAAAAATTCTCACGCCAAGAGTTTACAACCAATCACTCAAAGCAAATTGTTGTGTTACCCTTCAATGGCTAAATTAAATTTTCATATTTTCTTGCCATTATCGGTAACTTGGTTGTAGAGCCATAAATCAACAAACATAAAATTTCCTCTAGGCCCAAACCAGAGCTTCCATTGTTAGCCCACTGAGATGGCAAGAAACCCGAAAGCATGGCAACCCTCGATATTATCAGCAAACAATCTGTTGCGGATTTTGATTGAACAAAACTAAGAAAAAGCTATATCAACGACTTTCCTTGAGAAACTGTATCACTGTTTGTTATTGGTAAAGGGAATTCTTTACCTTTACTGTAATGAGCCAGTTATTGTTAAAATTGTAATTTTGATGTAAAGTACAAGCAAAAAAAATCTCTTGATTTATGATAATGTAATATGGTTGTCCCTTGAGAATGTCTTCCTCTCGGTTTCTAACAATAATAATCACGGGGCATATCAGCTATGGATGTTGAGCGCCGACATTCTTCTGCCTTTCCTAAAGTCGATAGCACTTCTGTACTGGAAGCTCTGGTTTGGGCCAAAGAGGAAATTTTGCACTTGCTGATTTACAGCTCTGCAACCAAGTTACCGACGATGGAAGAAAAATACCGAAGTTTAATTCAGCCATTGAGGGTTAATATAAAAATAGTTTTAGGGTGATTTCAAGAAAACTGTTGATGTCAGAATTATTCAAACTTGTATACAGTTTTTTTAGACACCCGGTAGCTGTAGGAACACTCAGAAGCTAACCTTATCGAAACAGTAGTCTCCTTGTCCTTCCTCTCGATATCCACAACATATAAAGTGATCACAAGTTTTCAAGCAAGGTCGAGGTAGAAAATCCAAGGCCTGTTTTTTACTTTGAAGGGTCTGTTTCAACCAGCATGCTTCGGACGTGTCGTCTCTTTGTTGTCATCATTTTCATGGCCCATAAAAATTGCAACAACAAAGGCCAACAAAGAGATGACACGCGCTATGCATGCTGGTAGAAACAGATCCTTTAATATTACGAGTCGTAGTTTGAACGATAAGGAGGTGATAACTAGGACGACAATCATAAGTGTAATTCTGCACGTCACTTTATCCGTTATGCGTTAAGAAAATTTATAAAGCTATGAGCCAAATGTTCTAAGGTTTGAATCTCATTTTCAGATATCAACGAATGTAGGCAGAGACTGCATAACTGCAAAGACCACGAAATGTGTATCAACACAAGAGGAGGGCATGAATGCAAAGAGAAAGAATGCCCTGAAGGATCGTCGAGAAATCGAGATACTTTCAAGTGTGAAGGTACTTTGGAATCTGTTTAAAGTGTCTATTTTTTTTATATGCCATTAAAAATTTACAAAAACACATTACGGATTACTCTACCTACAAACTACATTACAATACTACAAGGGCGATACCATGAGGAGCAAAAGACTATGACTACCTCGCAGCATTACATGAAAAATTCTTAAACTACATACAATTACACATTTATACTACAACACACGATTAAAACTAATAAATACTGAACTAGAGTCTGTCTAACATTAGATGTCAGGCCAGGGCTGCGATAATTCATAACAAATAATGTCGAGAGCAAAACTCTTTTGTTGTTAATGTTGTTTGTCATTTTGCCTTGGATTTTGACATCTAATGTGAGATAGAATTTACAAGCAAACAAAGACAAAAATTTACAATAAGGGACTATTTCTCTGATAGATATGAAAGTTATTTCACGAGCAAAAACTGAGAAATATATCATTAAGCTCAAAGATACATTAAGGTCGTGTTGCTTTGCTCCTATGGTTGTTTCGGGTATAATGACTCAATCGAATTTTGCCCAGTTTTCAGCTTCAATTATAACAAGTCCATATCTATCATTGCAGTTAGTGTAGTGGAATTTACGTGCGGTCCATAAACACAAATAATTCAAGATGTATCCTTTTTAAAGTTTCCATAAAATTGCAAATAGAAATGTATCAAACACAACAAAGTCACAACAGTTAATATTCAATGCTCCCTCAGTTCTCTTTCAGTGTATGACATCCCGAACAAGGAAAGGAAATAATACGCTCACCAACAACATGCCGAAACATCAATTGGGCTTGGGTCGTCTTTCGCTTCGACTAGGCCTAGTGACCGTGTTCAGCAACGCGTTCTGTCTTGCGTCACTTTCTCGCGTCTTGTACTCTCAACTGTCTCCACCCTCAGCGTACTTGCCGTAGTTTTATATTGCTCCTTTGGGAATTGGATTTACGCGCACACTGCCAACACACAGGGGAAACGCATATAAGAACAACCGAAAGGCTAACTAGTATTTACAAGGGGTGAACCGTTTTGGAGGTCTCCTGAGTCTAGATGACTTCCTTTGTGAATTGTAAACAGTTAGCAAGACCACCCCCTCATATTGAAAACAAAGTAACAATGTGTATTCCTTGGGTGAAAAATATAACCACGGCTTATTTCAATTTCTTATAGGATACATAATGCAATAGCTATGATTTGAGTTTTGGAATTGACCGAGATTTGATTGAATTTTTGCTCCCTTGTATGAAACTGTGCATCTTTTGAAAGAATTTTTAGTCCTATTCGAGCTCTTTCAGAAACAAACAAATACAGTATTAATAATTGTACTTTGCATAGAGTTTTGTTTTGTACGACGTTTCGGGCATAAACCCATTATCAAGTGGGTTTATGCCCAGTTGATAATTGGTTTATGCCCGAAACGTCGTACAAAACAAACTCTATTCAAAGTACAATTATTTATACTTTATTTGTTCGTTTTAATGAAATATTGTGCAACACGCATTCTTTCAGAAGCAGCTTGCAAGAAAAACCACTCATGACTTTAGAAGCATGCGACCAATTTTAGTAAAATTACTTGTACAGTCCAAGTTAGCCTTTACAGGGGCCTTTGCAACCGGCATGCTTTGCATGTGCCATCTCTTTGTTGTCCGCCATTTTAGTGCACCATTAAAAAGTGGCGACAAGAAAGAGACCACGAAAGGATGTATTCACAAAGCATGCCGGTTGCAGAGGCCCCTTTGAGCTATGAAGTAAAGTATGGTTTATTGGAAGTGGTTGATAATCCACGATTTTGCATCTCGCCAAATGTCGAATCACTTCAGTATCAAATAATATGGAAACAACCTAGCAAACGATTTAACTGTCATTTTTATTCAGACATAGATGAATGCACAAAGAAGGATATTTGTCTGGAGGAACAATCTTGTGTAAATACACTTGGTTCTTATAATTGTCGTTGGAATCCATGCGTTGATGCTGGGCTGAAAAGATTAGACAACGGAAGCTGTGTTGGTGAGTACGAGTTTGTCTTTTCCAGTTGTTGTGCAAGCATCGATTAAGATCTTTGGTGCCTTGGAACCTGGACTTTTTTTTCATTCATTCATTCATTCGTTACTTTATTTAAAGTAGTCATTCATTCGTTACTTTATTTTAAGTAGGCTGACATGATTTCTAGCTATATTACAGCTAATTTATACCTACTATGCATGCCGCATCCAGGCATGGGACCCCTAGTTTCATGTCCCTTCCAAAGGACGGCGAAGTGAGTTACTTGGTCAGGTATCTGGAAGGTCACCCTCGTTTAGTAATAGAATTTCAAGCAATTCATATTCAAGATCTAAGTTTTCCTAGATTTTCCCTAGAAAACCCAAACCAATCCCCCTTATGTGAGGCTAATACCTGTCAGTATATATGGGATAATATCCTTGTATTCTTTCTAATGTTGATAGATATTTATTGTCTTTATTGTCTTTATTCAGATCGAGACGAATGTATAGAGAATCCTGGCGTATGCAACCCAATGCAGATCTGCGAAAATACATTTGGAAGCTATAAATGCGTAGAGAGAGAAAGATGTCCCGACGGTTTTAAACGAGATGCAATCACCATGAAATGTGAAGGTTTGTCAAAATAGGATTTCACACTTCTCCGACCTTCCTTCTTCGATTAGACACAAACCAATCTCTTTCAAACGCTGCCAAAGAGGATTTGTTTGGATATCCGATTTCATTTGCTCTTGTGGACAGCAGATTCGACTATAAGAAATTAATTTTTTTTCAAACATACTGAGACACAGCTGTTGACTTAAGGTAGCTCTGATTTCCGCTCTGATGAGCACGGAAAGCCGGTTTTCAGAAATCCTCCTCTCCAGAAATTTATTAATTACTCCGTAACCAATCGGTCTATCGAGATTCTGTAAAGTGTCGGGTATTACCCATATTCTTGGTAATCGAAAGATATATTAAACGCAAACGCAAAAGATTGGTCATTTTAAAATATTTTGTAGGTTTCAGAAGAACTACATTAAGAACTCCGCTAATCCAAAGATTTCAATCAAAACATTTTACCACTGACACGACATGTTCATGGAGACACGTGCCAAATTTGAAGGCAAAAGCTTGGCTAGATTTTCCGCAATGAAATTTTAAAGTTTGGTAGCCTACTCTACAACAAACATTAGAAAAACTGGTTAGTCGATTATCGATAGGAAAATGCGAAAGAATCGGTGAAGCACTTGCAAGCATGTGTGAAAATTTAAGCATTCTTTCGAGATCGAGAAAAAGAATCTAACAGTTTCCTTGCAAATTTGCTATTTGATATCTTGATTTAGTCCCAAAGCGGGGATGAAATAAGATACCTCATTGCTCATGCAAGATTTCAAAGGAAAGTGATAGATTTCTTGAAAGAATGCTGAACCATTTCATTCATGCTTGCAAGCGCTTCGCCAATTCTTTCATATTTGCCTATAATCGACTGACCAGTTTTTCTAGTGTTTCTTGTCGAGTAGGCTACCAAACTTCAAAATTTTATTGCGGAGAATCTAGCCAAGCTTTTGCCTTCAAATTTGGCATTTTGTTGTTATTTTTTGCTGTATGATTTCGAAAAAATTGAGAGTTGAAACTAATGATCTTCCTCAGACATCAACGAATGTTTGCTCGATGTTTGCAAGCCAACTGAATTTTGTATGAACAGCCCTGGATCATTTGCTTGCTTCCCACAAACTTGTGAAGATGGTTATGAAAATATAGAAGGCAGTTGCATTGGTAAGTGTTCTTATTTGTTGAGGATACCGAGGACTGCCCCTTTTGTCTAAACCTTTTGTTATGCTTGTGAAGTTCCCAAATCAATAGCCGGGAAACCTATTGCCATGCGCGAAAATCTCTTTGTTTATTTGCTAATCCTTGTTTGGATTGTGGTTGGATTCTCCAACCACATTCTTTCCACAAAACAAACATACTTTCTGCGCATGATCACAGGTTTCCTTTTAGGGGATAACCGTTAGCCTGCGTGTAGACTTTTTGGTTACTGGGGAGGAGGGGAAAGAAAGGAACTACAAAGTCTGCGCAACGCCGTGAATTTTCTTGTTTTCAAATTTTCAATGTGATTGCGCAAGCGAGATGCCCTTTGTTTTCTTTTGTTAGGATAGCCAATCAGTATCGAGTCCTCAAATCCCAGGACCCAATAGATTTAACGAAAGACAGTCTGTATTGTCTTTTTTACAAAGCGAGAAAAAGTTCATTGTCATCAAAGTACTCCGTAGGGGAACAAAATGGCGGATCGCGAAGGGAAGCAGCCCGGAAGCAGATAAGATTATCGTGTAAACATGTTAAAGATTGGGATGAATCGAAGTTTCAGAGTGGCCTAAATCATGTCCAACGCATTTTTAAGATCCATCGGATCCTTGATGAGCAGAAAATTGTGATGAAGAAATTTCTTCAAGGAAGCAACGTGTACTNTTGATATTTCACCTGAACATTTCACACAATCTCACTAAACATTCCACTTAATTCCTTCAATTTGACTCTCAACGTCAAGATTCCCCTCAGTATTTGACAAGATATTTAATTTGATATTTTACCCAGAATTTTACAAACTTTCACGACACATTGCACTCAGTTCCTTCTATCTTACCATCAACTATTCTCTTCTTTGCAGACATCGACGAATGCCAGCGAGGTTTACATAACTGTCCAACAAACGATAGTTGCGTAAATACGGCTGGATTATTTATTTGCAAACAACCAACAACACAAGCCACTACAACAACAAAGAAAACCACAACAACCGAAGCTGCCACTACAACTTCTTTCGTTCCGCCGACGACTACAAGAGCTACGACAACAACAGCAGCAACAACGACTGCAGAAACGACGACCACAGGGCCGATTTCAACGGCTGATCCACGTTCTGCCCTTATCCGAGTTACAACAAAGGAGAATGAGGCAAGGGCAGGCACAGATGCCACACCAGGTAGGTTGTTACAGTCAACAGACCGTCCTGCTACTCTTGAAGTAGATCAGGCAACAGCTACCATAAACAGAGGATCTGTTGAGGTGACAACGAAGGAGAAGCCTGGCTTAGCTAGTAATGCAAATATACTAGCAACAGCAGACTCCAGTGCTATTAATGAAGGCAAATCAGGTAGTGCATTAATAGCTACGACGGCAGCCTCTAAGTTAGATGTCATGACCACGGAAGACCCCTCAATAGGTAATGTTATTGGTACACAGACAAAAGAAAGCGTGGAAGATGACTCCACTGCTGAGCCAACACAAGCACCAAGTACCGTCGCAAATATTGATTTGTCAACAGAACAACCAATAAAGCCGCAAACTACAGCCTCTGATTTGCTTTCTGTTACAACAGATAGCGTTCCAAGAGGAGAAAGTTCCATTGACGGAGCAACTCTTGGTACTGGTACACAAACTGAGGTGAATACAGCAACAAAAGAACCAGACACAGAAGCTGTCATCGAAGAATACCTTAACAGACTACCTACATTTACTCCACAGCAGGGACAACAGGGGACGACTGCTCCGATGGTTGATATGAGCACTGAAGTACCGTTTGAGCCTCAAACCGAAGCCCCAGTCACTGTCAATATGACATTGAAGCTCAAAGTTACCAGTAAACCCACACCAGCTCCCACAACTGGGGCGCCTGTCCTAGGGGGCGATGGAAAGAAGATTGAAGTTGGAGGGACACAAACTGGTCCAAGTGGCACAAAATACAACGTCGAACCGACCACCACCATGCCAACTGCTATCCCGTTAGTCACTGATGACTCAAATGGATTTGGAAATTTTTTTTGGGAGTTAGGTTTCAGTCCACAGCCTGCTGGTGCTTCGACTACCCAAGCTACGACTGTCGCTGCCACCTCAAAGGGTACAGAAGCAGTGTCAGGGGCACCAGATGCTACCAACAGTGCATCGGCCGGAACGGACCAGTCAAAGAACCAAAAGGGTCTAGTGACAAAGAAGCCTGACGAAGATAGCACTGCAAAAGCATCATCTNGAAAGAAGATTGAAGTTGGAGGGACGCAAACTGTCACAAAGGAACCTAAGGGGCAATCAAATACACAGAGCCCTGGTCCAAGTGGCACAAAATACAACGTCGAACCGACCACCACCATGCCAACTGCTATCCCGTTAGTCACTGATGACTCAAATGGATTTGGAAATTTTTTTTGGGAGTTAGGTTTCAGTCCACAGCCTGCTGGTGCTTCGACTACCCAAGCTACGACTGTCGCTGCCACCTCAAAGGGTACAGAAGCAGTGTCAGGGGCACCAGATGCTACCAACAGTGCATCGGCCGGAACGGACCAGTCAAAGAACCAAAAGGGTCTAGTGACAAAGAAGCCTGACGAAGATAGCACTGCAAAAGCATCATCTACATCACAAGGCATTGTTCCTGAAGGCTCAAAAGGTGCAGTAGTATCACCTGCACAACTGGGAGGAGTAGTCATTGCCGAAACGCCAACTGGGAATTCTTTGACGACAGATATACTGACAGGTGGTGATGGCATAGACCTTTCAACTGGCTTAGGAAAGATCACTTATGCAGCTGCAGAGAGCACGAAGGAACCGCCAACAGAAGTTTCCAATCTCGCTTTTACTGTAACCGATAAAGGAGGCAATCAGTTGGAAGGTCAAACTGAACCCCCAACGAGCATTGATCTCAATGTTATACAGACAACTGACCCTCCTACAGATGTTACGGATAATTTAAAACAAGATGCAGCAACAACTGCAGTGGCAGCCCCAATAGAAACAACAGAAGCATCATTGGCACCTCCAGTACTAGTGACTACCAAGGCAGCTGCTGTACAGACTAAAGCACAAGCTACGACATTGGCACCCCCAGTGGTAGTGACTGTAGAGACTGAGGCACCTACTACGAAAGCAGCACCCCCAGTGGTAGTGACTACCAAGGCAGCTCCTGTAGAGACTGAGGCACCTAGTACAGAAGCAGCACC
>REGM01000122.1:42652-60638 GCA_004194415.1 Aurelia aurita
ACTACCAAGGCAGCTCCTGTAGAGACTGAGGCACCTACTACGAAAGCAGCACCCCCAGTGGTAGTGACTACCAAGGCAGCTCCTGTAGAGACTGAGGCACCTACTACAAAAGCAGCACCAGTGGTAGTTACTACAAGATTGCCGGTTGTCCCAAGTACAACCGCAAAAACCGTTAATGAAATCGCGATTGACAAGCATAAGCCTGATGTCTTTACAACAAAAGAGCCAGTGGTTAAGACAAAAGCACCAGAAGTTACCCTGGTCGAAAAAGATGTCGGAAATGTCATATGTCCTTTTGGGCATCAAGCTAACATAAATGGTGTATGTGAAGGTGAGATGGCTACCTAAATTGTGTTGTTGTTGTTGTTGTGTGTTGTTGTAGTTAACGACTGGTAGCTCATATATGAGCTACCTTGAAGTCGAGATAAATGAATGTCAACAAAAGTTGGAAGCAAAAACTTGCATAAGGAATTGTTCATAACTTTCAGTGTGTAGTTCATTACTGCAGAAGCCGTGTCCAGTTATCTTGGTATCTCATATATGAGTTGCCTAGAAGTCGAGATAAACGAAATTTCAACAAACTGGGCATCTTTACTTGCATTGAATCTTGTCTATGACTATCGTTCAGACGACATGTCACGTGACTTTATCACTTCGCGTTCAAAATTCAGGGTTGTGGTAAATGACTGAATGGAGCCATTACAAAACCTAGCGTCGCAATGGAGTTCTGAAAATGTTTATCGAAATAAATCTTTGAAATTTTTTTGCACATCTCCTATAGAAACCGACAGAAATTCTCTACAGATTTACCCCAAAACAAGATGGCTTATTGGTTTCAACGCTGCTGTGGCTTTATGCCATCTGGATGAATCTTAATGGGCAATCGCTATGTTTAGAACGTGTAGCTATTTATGGGTTAATAATTCCCCATTTTCTATTTTTTTTTTACCCACAGACGTAGATGAATGTAATGAAGGAAGTCATTCCTGCTTAGCTGATCAAATATGCATCAACGTACAAGGAGGACATCGCTGTGCTTGCAAGAGAGGATTTAAAATGAGAGACGGAGACCGAAAATGTGTTGGTGGGTTCATATCTCAATGGTTTGCTCAGTGTCGTAGCATAGGCGTCGAATCCTTGGACAACTTTAAAATTAATTGTGTAACATGCTATTGCCCTAATATTTCAAGTGGATTGCTCGAAGGGAACTTTAGGTAATTTGCCATAATCCCAGAGAGAGCATTTTTGATATCATCATTATTTTCAGAATTACATCGTTTTTAAAATGTCTGCTACTTTTGAAGTTGTGACGTCATCAAATTGCTAAATCGTAAACCATAAAAGCTACAGACTTTTTCTTGCTACCATCATGTAGACCTTCAGAAACTGAGTATTTCTTGTATTGATCATATTGACTTTCCTCAATCAGTTTAGAATTCATGGTGCTTTTAATGTTTGTCAAAGCTTTTAGATTCTCCCTCTGGTACATCCTTTCCAAATAAAAAAACGCTGTAATTCCAAGAATAATGATGATATCAAAAATGCTCTCTGTGGAATTATGGCAAATTACGTAAAGTTCCCTTTGAGTAATTCATTTGAAAGAATGGGGCAATAAAATTTACACAATTAATTTAAAGTTTTGCAAAGATTCGACGCCCATGCTAAGTGTCGTACTTTAACAGCCTGTTCAGTTTATAAGATATTTTATTTGGCTATTTTCTGTACTCGGATGAATCAGAACTTGCACCTTTTGGAAAATCACTAACATTTGATTACGTTACCGATCTCTAAATTTCCTTTTTCTGTATTTGTGTCGAGGACCAAATAAATTGAAAAGGTGATCGCTATTTTGTTCTTCCGGGAAAATTGACAATGAAATTATGGTATGAACACCTTATTTTTGAGCAATAGCATTTCCAAAAGGTATTCTTTATCTAGAAAAAATCCATAATTTGCGATTTCATACGAGATCTCGAGTCCTACCCACAGGAGGCCCAGGAGGTTGACTTGAAGATCCACGTCTGTGTTGTCTCCCTTTATTGACTTCTGTACTGCGTAATTGTTCGAATGCGATAATCGAAATGAAAGTTGAAAGCTAATGTTATAATAATAATACTAATAATAATAATAATATAATATAATAATAATATAATATGTTATAATAATAATAATAAGCTAATGTTATAATAATATTATTATTATAACATTAGCTTTCAACTTTCATTTCGATTATTGCATTCGAACAATTACGCAGTACAGAAGTCAATAAAGGGAGACACAACACAGACGTGGAGAGGGGCAACAAATAAAACACAAAGGTATTACAATTGATTATTTTAAATTTTGAACTTGTTATCTTCAAGTCAACCTCCTGGGCCTCCTGTGTCCTACCTACATGACATAAGAGCTTCATCAAGGACATCAGAAACCAATTAAAAGTGCGGCAGTAAAATTCATTTTGAGAATCATTTCTTGCGATTTCGGAGCGTGTTTCAAAACCATGTAGCTTCTTAAAGCACAAATTCTCACAAATTCAAAGCCATTTCAAGACTTTGCAATATGTCTAAATTTAATGTGGTCTTTGACGCAAATACACATACAAATATTTTCTTGATCGGTAATATAATCAAGTTCTGATGATTTTTCAAAAGGTGGAAGTTCTTCTTAGACTCAATACATGTCGTAGTTTCGCTCTTTGACTGAACTGATAACGCTACAACTGCGTTATCACTCACTGCAGCGACAACAACAACAGCAATTCAATGAGATGAGATGAGCGTAAGTTGAGGGCCTTATGCAGTGAGGCTAAGTTCTTCTTTGCTCACCTGGAACATGTATTGAAATATTCTGACGAATGTACTACTTTCTAAAAATCTTTTTGCGGTGCACAACCTTGAATCTAGCCCTTTTTAAATATTTGAAGCCTATGCTAATACATGCTAGAAATTGCAAAATGTTGATCTTCATATATGGCTTTTTCAGATGTGGATGAATGTCGAACGACCATGGTGCTCTGTCAACAAGATTGCGTAAACACCTTTGGTTCATATCGATGTAGCTGTCGAGATGGATATATTTTAAAGCCAGATAAAAGAAGTTGTATGGGTATGTAAATTCCATTCATTTTTTTCTTGAAACTTGGGACTTGTTTGGGGAGCGGCTAGCCATTACATTTCTCACTTTCCGATATGAGTAATTTTTCTGGAATCAGTAAAATATACGCATTTTGTTCAAGAAACCTGTCAAGAAAACTTCAATTTCGAAAGTCCTTTGAAATGTTTTGTCATAAAATTGCAATAAATTTAATCTATTAATGCTTGTTCAGAGAAATTGACAACAAATAGATCAAGTCTACATTAAAGGTATGGAAATTTGAATAAACTCATAGTAAACATTTCGTAGAAAAACCCCAGAAAAACTGGCTACAAATTTAGAAAACTGGCTAGACTACCAACCCCGGACCTCAGTTTTTATTAAAAAATGCGTGTAAGCATGCAGCAAGAAGCCGCAAAAAAGAAAATGGGTCAGGGCCTGTTTACATGATCCCGTCTTGCCGGGCTATCTCGCCTAGCCCGGATACCTCGGCTGCCTATAGAAACACACATAATTTACTCTCTGCGTTTACATGGGAATTTCATCCCGTCCCATCTTGCTGGGTTGTTTTCATCCCGTCTCAGCATGGCGGGATATCCCGTCTAGCCGGGATGATTTTCTCCATGTGAACTTAAACAGGCGGGATAGCCCGCTTTGCCGGGATGAAAATGGCGTCAATGCGCATGCGATAATGATCAATCTTTTATTATGGTAATCGATGAAACCCAATGAGCATGGATAATTTTTATCCCGTTCCGCCTCTGTCTCATGTAAACAATAGCTGAAAAAACGTCCCGGCCAGGCGAGATATCCCGGCAAAGCGGGATCATGTTGTAAACAGGTCCTTAGAATTAGACTTTTTGCATCTCTTTTCTTAAGATCAAATGTAAATAACAATAAATCCTTCCACAATGACATTTTCCACAATGACATTTTCCACAATGTCAGCCTGCAGTTTCTTACAAAATACTGTCTTTTCTCTGGTAATTAGTTTACTCATTGAACATTTTCTTTTATTCCCAGAGGATGCAAGCACTTCAAGGAATAATTTGATGGGTCGAGAAGCCAGAGTGTTGTATGCTCGGCCAATCAGATGTTTTAACTTTAAAGGTTCGACGTTTTGTCGCTGCCCAGACACGTATAAATGGAATCGATTTGCCATGAGGTGTGAAAAGTCAGTCGTTGTACCAAATGCTATCAAACAGAAAGTTATGTCCCCCAACCCGACAATGTGTTTCATGTTTATTGGCACAAGAATGTGTAGATGTCCCAGAGGGTACAAATGGAATTTGAGTATGCAGCATTGTAAATTGGCATGTAAGTTGAAGATTTTGAAATTATGTTCTGATTGGTTTTTATTGACATCGCGTAAAGTAAACGAAACATACAGTAAAAACCCGCGTATAAGAACCTACAATTTTGCAAGTCAGCCTGACTAGGTTCTTATATATTGGGTATTTAGTGGGAAATGAGGCTGTTGAGGTTCTTAAATTGGTTCTTAATTTAATCAGGGCTTTTACCAATTTATTTTATTCTGATTCAAAGTTCAAGCCTATTATTCACGGTCAGTTCACTGAAATCCCTTCTACCTGAAGAAGGTGTTAAGGAAGATGAAAAAATGGGTCTACTACCAAAGGCATGAGTTTCAGTAACATAATGAACAGCTAATACTTTGAAGCTTAGGACTGGAAATACTGAACAGGACATTTAAAAATGCATTTGTCACAGTTTTTTGCAATACACATATAGGTTCAGTAATACTAAGCAACTGGAGTTTTAATGATGATCTACAAATAAGAACCTAACCTCAAATTTCAGGCTGAATTGGTTCTTATATAATGGGGGTCTAATTTCAAAATTTCAGCCTGTAGGTTCTTAATCCATTAGGTTCTTATACGCGGGTTTTTACTGTATGCCACATATTTTCATCTGATACTAAAACTATGATATTATCTTTATTCTTAGCAATCGAAATATGAGTTAACAAAAATCGTTTGCTTTAGCTGATTCCAATTATTATACGTTATGCATTAATACGTTCCAACATAGGATCAAAGAAATTTTTTTCCAAAATATACAGAATGAGGAAGATGACATATATGTCTTCTATTAAGACCTTTCGTTATCTCTCCCGATCATGGTTTGGTCTTATAAACCACGTTTTGTATCGAAAACACATTTAGATCTGTATTTTCATTTAACCTACATTTTTCCGTTATACCGACACCTCTAAGGGGACCATTATGGAAATAAGGTCAGCTTGACCTTTTAATGCTATCCCTGCCACTGTAATTAGGGGTGTTTTTCTTTACGTTTCCAATCTTATATACTGTATTGTATCTATTTTTATATTATAAAACTTGTAAATATTTGTAATTTTAATTTTGTGGCAAATGATACATACATACATACATACATATAGGTTTCAGATCGCACCGGCTGGTCTTGATCTTTGGAGGACAAATTGAATTTTTGACCCAATTTTGATGCTCTTAAAGATGGATTAACACATTCAATTAGTCCCACAAAATTGGTGCCCACTGACACCATACATTCACGGAGCCAAATTTCAAGGCGAAAGCTTGGCTAGAGTTTCGCTATAAAATCCTGGATTTTAGAAGCCTACTTGGACACTAGAAAAACAGGACGACTGGTCATTCGATAGTTAGCGTTGCTAAAGAAATTTAATTTGCAAAAGCAGTTCTTTCTAGCGAGTTTGTAAGAAAAACGTTTAAACGCTTGTGTGTTTTATAATTCGTATTTTACTCTTGTTTTCTCTGATTTAAAAATGGATAGAAATGATGTCTCTATTTCCTCAAATTTCAACAGCCGCTATCACTGAGTCAAATGAAATTGGTTTCAAAAAGGGACCGGAGACGAAAAAGGAATCTGATGTTTTCTCGAAGAAAGACGCTGTACCAAAGACGACTGCTGCGGCCATAGTGACAACCCCAGCCCCATGTCCGCCATACTTTGCAAGGACGTGTTCTCATAAATGTATGACAATCAATGGTATGCATCTTTGCTCATGTCCTGCTGGATATAAGAAGATGTATCATGGTTATTGTAGTGGTAAGTTGTTTACATTTTGAGTTGTTTACATTTTGAGTTGTTTGCTTATTGTTTTGTTTGCTTGTGTTTTGTTTACTTTGGAGCAAATGGTGAGGGTTTGATAGTGCTTTGAAGTGATCAAAGTGCTCTTCAAGTCTTCAGGTTGAGTTGAAGCAATTTTCCCCTAAAGGCAGGTTCCCACTTCACGATGAACTATCATCGCTTTCCTCATCGCCAATTTTTCAAATGCGATGAAAGTTCATGTCCTTCCCAGTGCAAGATCAACTTTCATCGTATTTGAAAAACTGATGATGAGGAAAGCGATGATAGTTCATCTTGCATTGGGAACCAGCCTTAAAATGTCCTGTTCCCTTGAAATTCTCTTAGGATCTGTGAATTTTAGTTTGTTCGGTGAATCATGACAAATTGGCAACTCCCAAGTTGTTTTTCTACGGGAGGCGGTCCTTTTAGAGATTAAAATTACTGGACGTAATGGCAATTACTTAGAGTTGGCTTGAAGGAAAAAGAATTCTACAATCCATTTGTCGATACCTTAACATCGCCCAAGAAGCTTGAGTGATATCTAGAACTCGAAGTTAGTCTTTCGGACGTACTTGACTGCAATTTTTGTGGCAGCCAATACCTTTTTCACAGTAGCCATCCAAACAGAGTAACGTTTTTAGGCCATCCAGTACGAATTCAGCGTTTCTAGCATTTTTTGGCTACAGTCGTAATGAATTACAGATATTTCCTAAAATGTTCTCATGGCAAAAGCAATAGACCATTTTGACATTTAGAAAAAGGGTCTGGAGAGAGCAATATTTTTCTGGTAAATGGCGGAGACAAATCTTGTAAATGGCTGCCACAGCGCTTTAACGAATGAAGTGAACTCATATTGTGGAGCTTAGTTTATCATTCGTTAAAGCCCCGTGTCAGCCATTTACCAGATTTGTGTCCACTTTTTACCAGAAAAATATTGCTCTCCCCAGACCCTTTTCTAAATGTCAAAATGGTCTATGCATGCATGAAAGCTGGAATCCGAGTCTGGATCGTGTGATATTTGTATACATTTTATGCGAAAGTTTCGATTGAGTGGCTTTATAGCTTCTATTATTGTTGTTCATATTCGAAAACTCTAAAAAATGTATGCAATTATCGTTCGATTCAGCCCCCATTTACACTATACCGGATAGCTATCGTCACGTCTCGTTGCGAGTGACCTCTATCGGATAGGGCCATTGTTTACATTCTACCGCATAGCTATCGTTGCGTCTTGATTTTCATGCCAGCCTTCTGTTTACATTATGAGGAAGCAATCCAGTATTGTTACTTTATCCTTTGTTTTCAATGTTATTATTTCTCATTGTTCTTGAAAGAAAGAAATCATGGAGCGAAACGTATCGGATAGCCCCATTTACATCATGCCAGAACCATGCCGGAGTGATTTTCATATCACCTACAGAGCGAAATGATTTTCTCCGATTAATGGAGCTTCTTGTATCGGATAGCTCTGGCATGATGTAAACAGCACCCCTATGCGATACGAAAATCGCGGCGCGACGATAGCTATCCGTTATAGTGTCAAAAGGGGCCTCAGAGTATTTTATAGAATAGCTAATAGGCCTATTTGAAGTTTTTCGTGCAAAAAATTTTCACTGGATATCAATGGACCCTTTTACTTTCTGAGGAGGTTTGGATCAAACGGTTCAATGTTGTAAATCGTCAATATTGGAAGTCTAAACAATTGAAATCGAATTCGATTTTCCATCAGTTTCCAGAAAGAGTCACTCATTCAGATATCGTTTTCTACTTGGTAAAACATCTATTTTCGGATTGAATTTAGTGCATATTTTATACCCACAATGCCTTTTGTTTACTTTCAGATATCGATGAATGTTCTTTAGGCCAACATGGCTGCTCCAAGCAAGAAAACTGTTTTAATACATATGGATCTTATAGATGCACTGATTTCTCTTGCCCTGAAGGATTTTTGCATTATGGTAAAAGGTAAGCATTCATCCATTCTGTCGAAAGTCAGCTCAGTTCGACCGTTGATTTAAAACAGTTTACCCTACCCGGTGAGTCATAAATTATTAATAATCATAATAATAATCATCATCATAATCATAATCATAATAATTAATAATAACAAGTGGTACCAACATCAACCTGAGAGCGTTGTTGAAAATGAGCAGTTCAAAGTATTATGGGATTTTACAATACAGACTGATCTTGAAATTCATGCGAGAAGGCCAGACATTGTAATAGTGGATAAAAATTCAAACGAAACGATCACAATAGACGTAGCCATACCAACTGATGTGAATGTAAGAAACAAGGAGCAGGAAAAGATCATAAAGTACCAAGATCTAGCCAGAGAAATCAGAAAGATTTGGAATGTATCAACCAAGGTTATCCCAATAGTCATTGGTGCTCTTGGCACTGTAACAAGCAGACTTGAACAGTTCCTGAAGGAAATAGTAACAACAAGAATTGAGTTAATCCAGAAATCAACCCCACTAGGCATGGCGAGAATCATCAGACAGGTTCTTGATATCTAAGAAAACTAGATGTGACCCGATATCTTGGACATTAATTCCAAATGTTAATTCATTTGTGCGTAACATTCATAATAATGATAATAAATAAAAATAATAACAATATTAATATTAATAATAATAATAATAATAATAATAATAATAATAATAATAATAATAATAATAATAATAATAATAATAATAATAATAATAATAATAATAATAATAATACTAATACTAATACTAATACTAATACTAATACTAATAATAATACTAATACTAATACTAATAAAATACTTTATTTTTACAAGGGAATTCAATCAGCTATAAGTAAAACTACCAAGAGAAGCCCTGTCTAATTTTAAAAAGTGTAATACTTAAAAAAGGGAGATACAAAATTTCTTTTAGATATGTTAAAATTGTCAATATCCCATAAAATGTCCATTCTCTTGAAATCTGTCTATAATTAAGTTTAATTAATAAAATGTTCCTGCAATGCCTTCTTAAAATGGATATAGTACTCTTCAGTTTTCAAATGTAATGGCAAATTGTTGAAGATCTTTGTTTCGCTGTAGTATATTCCTCTGTTGGCACTTTCCTTCCTGCGCAAGTCCGCACCATTTCGTCTTGTTACTTTGCCAGTTTCGTGAAATAGTTAGGAAAGACATTAGAAAAACAATCACTGTTGGAATGGCTACTATTCCTTGCATATCAAAGCAATAAATTGGCAAATATATTAGTTAATAGGGGACATGTTCACTTAGATTTTAAAATTTACCTGACCGAAATCTGCCACTCCGTTCTGTAGTTATTAAAGATCTTCTTGAGAAAGACCCTTCAAGAAACCCTAAAAAACGGCCTAAAAGTACGATAAACTTTCCCTAGTATTTCTGCCTTGCAGCAAAGACTTGAACACGCTTTAGCACATGTTATCGCTATGGGAGGATAAGAGTGCAGTCCCTAGGGGCAGAACAAAATTATTCGAGGCGATTTCATCCTCCCAAGAGAATGACACATGCTAGCACATGTAATTGTCATTACTGTGAGGCTGGAAAACCGACGAAATTTGATCATCATTTTCATTCGTTTTCTAACGTTTTTGAAGGGCCCTTTTCTAGAAAATCCTTTATAATTGCAGAATGGAGTGACCGATTTAAGCCCGATGACTGTCCGCTATTAAACAGGGCATTTGCCAATATTATGGCTTTAACATCCAGAGAACAGTGGCCTTTTAAACAGGGATTGTTATTTTACTCGAGAGGCAAATCACTCCAAAATTCTCGTACACTTTCGTAAAAAATCCTAAAATATCTTCAAAAATCTCGAAAAATCTTGAAAATCTCAAAAATCTTCACAGAATCTTAGAAATCCCAAAGAAAATCCTAAGAATCTTCGAAAATCTCAAAAAATCCCAGAAATCTCCCCCAACAAATGATAGAAATTCTAAAAAAAATCTTTCGACAATTCTTTGAAAATCTAAAAAATTGTTTAAATCCTCACAAATCTTGCAAAATCTTGAAACATCTTGCAAAATCTCGAAAATCTTTGAACATCTTGATAAATTTTGAAATCTCAAAAATCTAAAAATCTCAAAAGGTCTTAGAAATCTTAAAAAATCTTTGAAAATCTCAGAAAAAATCTCAAAAATCTTTGAAAAATCTGAGAGATTTTTAAAATCTCAAAATCTCGTACGCTATTTTTGGAGTGATTTGCCCCTCGATTTTACTCACTCGGTATCATCAAGAAGAATTGAAAGTTGTTAAAAGATGTTGATTGCTGTCATTTTCATTTCAGATTCTGCAGAAAACCTTGTAAGCGACGCCCAACTGGACCTAATGATTACTGCACGGATCAGTATGTCGCATTCTTACAATACGCCGTACCAAAAGGAACCAAAACAGATAGTTTACTAACAAGGCTACATGCAAGGAATAATTATGGCGCAGCTACAACGCAATTTTACTTCAAAACTGGCCAGTCTTATTTCAAGATAAATAAATTTGGATTTTCTTGTGGCTTATACGTAGGAAGAAACTTGATTCATCCAGGGGACTATAGTGTGGAGATTGTTGGTGATGTTATGAACAGCAAAGGACATCTAATTTGTAGAACGACTTTTAAAATACTCGTAAATGTTGGTAAATATGGTTTTTAGCCTAAGCAGTGAATGATACGTTCAGTCTAGACTAAGTCATGTTAGGAGTCAGTGGAAAGCCCTATCTTCTGATAAATGATACGCATCGTAACAAACATGATAGTGGTAGGTGGTAGGTTGGCCTAGTGGTTAACGCTCTCGCCTTCTGTGAAGAAGGTCTCGAATTCGAACCCTTGGCTGGCCGCCTGGGGAAGTATCACCGCTCATCCTAACAAGTTATGTATGCTTCTCTCTTCGGAGGAAAGCTTAAAGTCCTTCGGATGAGTTGCCAGTAGAAGTGGTCTGGTCGGCTTCGGTAATGGGCCCCTTGCGGGCGCTTCGATCAGACGATTTCCTAAAAAAACCGGGTGACTTAAAATCAAGTATAGACATGAACTGGATTTCTGATTTTCGAGCAATCTCTGATTTTGAATTTCCTGTGCTATAAGTCAACAAATAATTGTCTGATTTTAACAAATTAAATTTTTATTTCTTAGTTCAAATGTCAGGTGCACAATGATTTTAAGTGTAGATAGATTTGACAGATAGTCGGAAAACTGTAGGCTCAAAAACACCTTTTCTGACTCGCTTGGTGTAGCTGTCGCGAATATGTCATGTCTCAGAGGTAGGAATTTCTAGACGATGGAAAAGTGAGATGCAGGCGTAAAAACGTAAATTTTAATCTCAGTAGTATATTTTGCGATGCTGGCTAGAGGTGCTTGATAACTAGACGACGAACAAGAGAGATTCAGGCTTAAAATGTAATATTTAATATCAGGAGAATATTTTAGGATCCTGGTTGGAGATGCGTGATGATGGTCTAGAAATCGCAACCACGTAAACGTCGTGCGGCAGATTTTATGATGCGTAGCGGTAAATTGTACAGAAGACTTGTATAGAAGACTGGCTATGGTACTAAAATTGGCTAACAAGTTAGAAGTATAAAGGCTTTTGGCCCGTTAAGAAAAGTGTTATTAAATCTGTGGCATAGGGTATTAATTATCAGAGGCCTAAATAAACGATCCATATTTGTATTATAATATTTCTCAAATTTATAAAATTGTTATTCATCCAATTTAATGCTTTCTTTTTCTGTTACCTTAGAATCATTTAATTTCATGAACAGAACTGTTTTGATAAAATTTTATATAACAAAAACAAACAAGGTTTCTTGATTACAATCAGGCTTTTTATTTTGTAGAATTTGCAGTTTTATATGCGTAAGGATGATAGTTTTATACTTCGTGATTCGGTGTTCGTCTTTTTGATGTATTTATTTGGGTTTTATAGTTTGTATAATCTTTGAAACGAATTAGTAAACTAACAATCAATATACTATGAATTAATTACATGTAAAATTAAGACAAGAAAGTATGTCATTAAAGAATGGCTTGATTGATCATTTTTCCTTTTCCATTGAATATTTTGTGGAGGAAGTTAAAGGGGCTCCGTCGCCTATTTTTAGACAAAACGATGATTTTTGCAGTTTTTTTAAAGGAAATATCAGACAGGATTTTCATATTTTTTTCCAAAATGAAAGCGCAGTTTTGAAGATAAATCATTGTACTTCACTGAGGAGCAAACCAAACATTCATATCTCCTACGATTGCTCGGATATAAGTGGATTTTTAACGGTCACTTTTTCGTGGCTTGGGTGAAGCCACCAAACAAATTGCAGAAAACAATGGACGAAAAATGGATAATTGGCGACACGTGCGGGTTTGCAGATTTTTTGATGGTTTGGCGACGGAGCCCCTTTAAATATAATATGAAGCCCTGGTCAAACTGATCAAACATTTCATCAAACATTTATCAAAATTCTTTTTTTGATTTTTCCCATGTTGTAAGTCGGTGGTCAAACAGAACTAACATTTCACCAAACATTTCATCAAACATTTTGTTCCAAACCTGTGATTAGGAGGTGTCTGTGCAGTTACCGAAACGCTGCGGAGCATACACGAAGGCATAGCGATTAAAACAAGCTCAAATATTCGGCAAAAAGTTTGTTCGAGTGGTCAAACAGATCCAACATTTCACCAAACAATAAAAAACAAATTTGTTTTTGACCTTCATCAAACTTCATCCAACATCGCCAAACAAATGTTATGTGACCAAACAAGGTGGCCAAACAGGCCCAACATTTCATCAAACATTGGTTTTTGAAATGTTAGGTGAAATGTTTGATCAGTTTGACCAGGGCTTGAGGTGTTTAAAAAAAATGCAACCCACTTTTTTCAAGATTCTTCAGAAAGTAATGACATCTTGAATTAATTTGACGCATGCCATCTGAAAGCACAATCTATCTTCTTGCCAATGATATCCAGCTTGGGCACGTTAATTGAATTATTCATAACTTTATTGACATTTTAGTAAGTATGACCTATTTTAGATGCAGGAAAGTGGTAGGACATTTACATAGGCGAAAACTTATCTTTGTGGGAGCTTATTTTATCATTTTTGATAAATGAATCTCATTGGAATAAATTTGTACTTTTTCCTACCAAAGGGCATCACTTCACGTGCTTCAAGGCCTGAAATATTTTTGCAAAAGTGTAGTGTAACATTTTACGGCAAAAAAGGTATTGATTTTGCTCTTACAGCATGCTTCATCTAAATTAGGGCATGTTTGCTAATGATAAATAATTTCATTAATGTAGCCGAACTACATTTCATTGGAAAGAAGATAGATTGTGCTTTCAGATGGTATCCATTACATCTGTCCAATTTTGATCATTTTTCGTAAATTTTCAATCTTCGTTGGGTTGCGTTTTTCTGAAACACCCTGCATTTCGAGGTAGCGAAAGAGAGGAAGGAAAAGAACCTCTCTTTCGCTACCTCGTCCGCAGAAATATATAAGCAACTGCGGCATCTAACTACCCTTGGTTTGATGATGAGTTAAGATCGTAAATTACGAATGTTAATTAAAAAAAATAGGAGGTAAAAGTCCTAAAAAGCTATCATTTATAGCCTTTTCATTTGACTTTGTGAATAAGCCCCCCTCTCTAATTAACACTCCTCTCTTTTAAGCCGCCCTCTGGAGTGAGTTTCAGAAATTAAATAAGCCACCCGGGGGCTTAACAGAGCTTTTACGATAAAGGCACGTATTTAATTTACTGGCAAGAGTCTAGATAAACAGCCGCACTCCAAAACATTCTGTTGCTGTGCAGACGCAAAGTGGCATAAGGTCAGCGGTCCTATTCATTCCTGCCTCTTGCTGATAAACAGACAATTACGCTGAAGATGATAGACGTAATTTTTACGGTGATGCTTTGCGTCTCATGGAATTTTAACTGATTTGATTGGTCAATCTTCCATTTACCGCAAAGGATCATGGTAGAAAATTCCTTGACGCCATCTTTAACACAATCGTCTATTGTTGCTTGGTTCTACTCTTTGTAAATGCAAGCTTTTAACCTTGCACAAAGCTACAAGGCTGCTTTTAAGGAAATAAATCCTCGATTGAAAATGAATAGCGAATGGTGAATTTTCAATGTTCTGTAATTTGATAGGGGGATTGAAACTTCCCAGCCCCAGCCTCCCCCATCAATTAGCTGACAGGAACAATGAAATAGAATTCAGCGATGCTTAACAGATAATTATTTACAAAAATGTGCTAACATTCCCATAATCAACTAAGTTTACAATTTCAAGATATTAGATATCTCTCATCATCAAGACGTTCATAACGCTGGTGCTATATAATAATTGAAATATCAAAAGAATTTAAAAATAATTAATTTGATATGTAACAACTTTTAAAGATAAGGTTAGCCTATAGCTTTACGCCTTTGGTCAAATATTATTAATTCCAAAAGCCACACACAAATTTTAACTAAAAAAATTAGGTAATAGCCTTACTTTCAGATCCAAAATTAGCATTTCAAATGCAGGCAATTTCAGCAAAAGACATGGTTTTATATCGGGTTTGCCAAAAAACTGTATACGAGTTTGAAAAATTCAGAAGCAAAAAGTTGTCGTCAAATCACCCCAAAGCTATTTTTATGTTAACCCTCAATGGATGACTTAAATTTTGATATTTTTCTGATAATTTTCGGATACTTGTTTGTAGAGCAATAAATCAGCAAGTGTAAAATTTCCTCTTAGACCCAAACCAGAGCTTCCAGTAGAGAACAGCTAACGATTCTAGGGATGGCAGAAGCATGTCAGCCCTCGACATCCAAAGCTGATACGCCTCTGACATGAAAGCAAATTTTTATGTTAACCCTCAATGGCTAAATTAAATTTGGATAGTTATCTTGCCATTATCAGTGACTTGGTTGTAGAGCTACAAATCAACAAACGCAATAGTTACTCTTAGGCCCAAACCAGAGCCTCCATTGTAGACCCCTGGGAAGGCAAAAAACCCTAAAGCATGGCAACCCTCGATATTCTCAGCAAACAATTTGCTACTGATATAAATTGAACAAAACCAAATCAAAGACTTTCCTCGACAAATTGTATCACTATTTCTTATTGGTCAAGGGAATTCTTTACCTTATTCTTTACAATGAACCAGTTATTGTTAAAATTACAATTTTTAAGTAAAGTAAAAGTAAAGTAATCTCTTGATTAATGATAATGTAATATGAATGTCCCTCGAGAATGTCTTCCTCTCGGTTTCTAACAATAACAATCACGAGGCATATCAGCTTTGGATGTCGAGAGCCGACAAGCTTCTGCCTTTCCTAGAACTGTAGCTCTTCTCTACTGGAAGCTCTGGTTTGGGTCTAAGAGGAAATTTTACGCTTGCTGATTTATTGCTCTGCAATCAAGTTACCAAAAATTATCAGAAAAATATCAAAATTTAATTCATCCATTGAGAGTTAACATAAAAATAGCTTTGGGGTGATTTGACGAAAACTCTTGGTGTCAGAATTTTTCAAACTTGTATACAGTTTTTAGGGACACCCGGTAGTTAGATTTATTGCTCTTTCAAACGTAGCCAATTTCAACGAAACAGAGAAATGAACTGCCATAGTTTTTGGTCCAAATAATTGAGATTTATGTTTTAAAAAACAACCTCCAACTTAATCCCCGAGAAAAGGATGAACGTCCTCCGGCCGCCAAAATATCTTTAATAGGGTAGGGTGGGGGAAATGTGGGTCTAAATTGAGCAAAATCTCAAAATACATAGCTGGTAAAACGACAGTAAAGTACAAATACTTTCAAACTTTTCGTTTAATTGACATTCAGTGCTTCTTGTGTCTTCCCAAAAAATCTCAGCTCTGATAGAAGCAGTTACATATTTTAAACAAATTATCTTTTTAGGCAACTAAAATAGGCCCACTTTTCCCGACGAGCGGGAAAAGTGGGTCTATTTTCAAAACTCGTATAATAAGGGAATGTTAAAAGATAAAAGATTTGAAAAATGAATGAAATCATATTCCCCAACTATTTTCTGTTCGATAAAGTGCTAACATTTGCATTTTATTGCAAGCAATCCCTTACCCGCGACGAAAATAAACCTGCAGTCCTTGTGCGCTGATCCACAATCGTTTTGACTTGGAAGGCCGTGATCGAATTTGATAGTAATGATCAAATAAAAACTTTTGCAGTTTGTTTACACCGATTTACTGGTTACAAGACAGCAACTGCCGTAAAGCAAAGCCTTTTTTCACATTTTAGACACAAAACAACGTGGCAGGATGAATATAGGTGCGAAATTTTAAGCAATTCAAGGCTTCGTTGAATTTGAGTTATGACTGAATTCTCAGTAGACCCACATTACCCCACTTTGTAAAAAAATATACAGCAAAAGAACTATCGCTTCAATGACTTTGAAATAAACGTTATTTCGTTTGCAAAAGACCAAACTTTCACCTCATGTTCATTTAATGGACCAGAAAAGCAAATAACAGTGGCAGGGGAAAGTTTTTCTAGGCTTTGAAATTCTTCCACAGTAGGCCGCTCAGTAAAATTATTTTTTAAAAACGAATGGAGATACATCTAAGACGAATGCTTCATATGAAAAGGCAGCTTATTATGTAGACATTACAAGAAAAATAGCTAACTTATCTTCGATTTGACGAGGAAGGATATTTTGAGCAAAAAGCTCAATAGACCCACTTTACCCCGTAGACCCACATTACCCAACCCTACCCTATGCCATCAGTGACCTCAACGCTACACAAGCCAACTCCTGAGCAACTCCTCACGACGACTGAACCTCATGAGGCCCACTGCTTCTGTCATTTTTATTGATATACCGAAGAACACTGAAGATATCAAAAGAACGCTGATAAATGTCAGATTTCTAAAATTTCAGATTTTATGTTGATTGATTACTTTCTTATACGACTCGCAATACTCGCATACTATCGTGTCTTTATTTTGTTCAAAAATCAACAGTCGGTTTGAGGTGAAAGGTAAGCCTCTAGCCTTACTTTTTTGGTCAAAATTAGCATTTTCAAGAACAATCAATATTGGCGAAAAAGGCAAACCTATAACATTACTTTTTGATGAAAAATTAGCACTTTTAACAACAATCGATTTTTGTGAAAAAGGTAAGCCTATAGCCTTACTTTTTACTGAAAAATTAGCACTTTCAAGAACAATCAATATTGGCGAAAAAGGCAAACCTATAACATTACTTTTTGATGAAAAATTAGCACTTTCAACAACAATCGATTTTGGTGAAAAAGGTAAGCCTATAGCCTTACTTTTTAATGAAAAATGAGCACTTTCAAGAACAGTCAATTTTGGCGAAAAATGTAAGCCTATAGCCTTACTTTTTAATGAAAAATGAGCACTTTCAAGAACAGTCAATTTTGGCGAAAAGGCAAACCTATAGCCTTACTCTTTGATGAAAAATGAGCACATTCAACAACAATCGATTTTGGTGAAAAAGGTAAGCATAAAGCCTTACTTTTTGATGAAAAATGAGCACTTTCAAGAACAGTCGATATTGGTGAAAAAGGTAATCCCATATCCTTAGTCTGTGATGAAAAATGTGCACTTTCAAGAACACCTAATTTTGGAGAAAAAGTAAGCATATAGCCTTACTGTTTGATTAAAAGTGAGCACTTTCAAGAACAATCAATGTTGGTGAAAAAGGCAAACCTATAACATTACTTTTTGATGAAAAATTAGCACCTTCAACAACAATCGACTCTGGTGAAAAAGGTAAGCCTATAGCCTTAATTTTTAATGAAAAATAGGAACTTACAAGAAC
>REGM01000122.1:61002-81935 GCA_004194415.1 Aurelia aurita
AACAGTCGATTTTGGTGAAAAAGGTAAGCATAAAGCCTTACTTTTTGATGAAAAATGAGCACTTTCAAGAACAGTCGATTTTGGTGAAAAAGGTAATCCCATATCCTTAGTCTGTGATGAAAAACGTGCACTTTCAAGAACACCTAATTTTGGAGAAAAAGTAAGCATATAGCCTTACTGTTTGATTAAAAGTGAGCACTTTCAAGAACAATCAATGTTGGTGAAAAAGGCAAACCTATAACATTACTTTTTGATGAAAAATTAGCACATTCAACAACAATCGATTTTGGTGAAAAAGGTAAGCCTATAGCCTTAATTTTTAATGAAAAATGAGCACTTTCGAGAACAGTCGATTTTGGTGAAAAAGGTAAGCATATAGCCTCACTTTTTGATGAAAAATGAGCACTGTCAAGAACAATCGATTTTGGTTAAAAAGGTAAGCCTTACTTTTAATGAAAAATTAGCATTTTCAAGAAAAATCGATTTGGGTGAAAAAGGTAAGCCTATAGCCTTACTTTTTTTGAAAACTAAGGTGAACAATAAATTTTTGAATTACACACACAAAATAAGTAATATTCTTAATGCTTTCTGTTCAACTTGTGAATTAAATGAAGGCAATTAAGGCGGTTGATGCTTAGAGACCTTTGTCTCTCGATACATATTATTTCTTTTTATCATATGGTGACTTATTTACCATAAAAGTACTCTTCTCCAGCCCTGCTCTTGTTTCTTCATCAATCCTTGCTTTGTTAGTGCCCACACCTCCTTTTCAGAAGCTGAGAGGATCCAGGGATCGCTTGGGCTTAACGGAAATGAGGTCACATCAATGGCCGCTTTTGCAGCTATTATCTGAGGCTGGCTTGCAATCGAGGTCCATTCTTCATCAATGGTTTGTTTGAAAGTGAGAAATGGGGATGACGCCTGAACATAGGCGATCCCCTTAACATCGACGCCAAAAAGAATATTCATTGAGGTATCAATGCCAACAACAGCAGCAACATTCGGCATCGGTTTCCAAGCAACTTCAATGTCTGGTGTGTAGTAACATGTTGGGCTGTTTTGCAGGCTCTGTTGTGCTTTATGCACGCAAATGAATAAACGGTGGTTGTTGCTGTCATGTACCATGCTAACAGCAGGTAAGGATAAGCGGGGTTTAGCAACAACAACGATAGCTTTCTTGTCTCCAACTTGAGCCTGTTTGTAGGCCAGTTTCTGGTTCAACTTCATCACTACTTGGCCATTGAATTTCGCAAGATTCGAACGATAAGCGTAATCAAGAAGGACACTCTCAATTCTCTTGTTTGATTTGAACATGATATCAGGCTCTTCGACTTCAAACTCAATTTGAATTGCTTGGTTACTAAACAGCAAGAATACATCTGTTTCGAAATGGAGCATGCCAACTTTGGAGGTATTTCTGGTCGGTAAAATACTGAACTCCTTGCTTTGACTTGCCTTTGAGGAGATAAAATTTAAAAATTGTTTATTGTAATAAATGTTCAACTGAAAATTGTATGCATTTGCTTCGATTTTTGCCTTCTGTGAAATGGAAATATTCACAATGATTTTGTCTCCCTTAGAAAACGCCTCTTTTTCAGTGATGGATGCATTAACAATAAGATGTCCCTTGTCAGTTGTCCCTCGCTGGATTTTCGTAAATGGTTTGCTGATGATTGTAAATTCTTCGTCTGTCTCGTACGTGTATGTGTTCCAAGTTGGTTCTGAAGAATTTGTACCACTGTCCAGAATCTGGAAATCAATTATCAATTAGGTATTAACAATGATAAATAATAATAATATATTTATTTACATATTGCGCTCTATATCCGCAGGGCTCATAGGCGCATTGAATCCCTTAAAAAGCTAAAATACTTCATAATATATTATAGTGTGGCATCGTCAAATTATGGCTGGTCGCCCATTATGGCTCAATTATGGATAAAACGTGGTCGCCCATTATGGACAAAAGACTCAAGCACCCTTTCAATTTTTAAAAAGCAAATAAAGTGCTGAAAAGGTGATAAGTGCAACTGTAGGCTCTGCAAAGTATATATACAACAGATTGGGTTCTTAACAGGATATACTTTTTATGTTTTTATCCTGTAATTATTAATTATAGTATTGTAATTTATTTAGCAAATTGTAAATTATATAAGATAGTAGGCCTTAATTAGCTGTAATTTTTGCAATTGTTTTGTTTTCGCCTGCTGTAAATAAAAAATTAAGATGACGATGATGATGATGATGATGATGATGATGATGATGATGATGATGATGATGATGATGATGATGATGATGATGATGATGATGATGATGATGATGATGATGATGATGATGATGATGATGATGATGATGTGGCCGATTAACAAGAGAAATGAAATTTCAGGGGACTGGGAACGTCAGTTTCCTGACGTCAGTTTTATCATGATTTAACCTTCACTAAAGTTCCAACCACTTTGCATTGAGAACCGGCAAGATAGTTTGTGCACATCTCTGATCGACTCTGTGAGTATTCGTCAATTCTATGTTTCTATTTACATTCCTTCTTTTCTTTTCTTTCCCTCAGCACCTTGTGGTTTGACATTTTTTAATCTGACTTGATTTTTAAGAAGCCCCGTCTCTTGATATAAAATCTATGATAAAACCAAAGCAAACTGATTTCTAATTTAGACTAAAGACTCAAAATCTGGATTGCTACTACTTTCGATTTTTTTCATCCATTAAGCCCATCAGTTTACCAGGGATGTTTCCTGTTGCCTCAAACTGTTAAAATGCAAAAATTTGTTACAAAAATCATCAAATTTACTGAATGTATTTAACCCTGTTAAAATAAATCAAAATGAAATGAAATGAAATTCGGTGAAAATTTTACTTACTGACTTGGACAATCAATGAAGCCCGGAAAACCACAGCAATGTATTCAATTATTTTGTATTTTAGAATGGCACGCCAGGATACTCATCCATGCATTCACAATGGGTAAGGCAGGATTTAAAAAAAGTCGAAGCATGCATTTCAATAGCCCAAACTCAAAGTTCCGGTTAAGTCCTGTTGAAATTTGTGCGTTAAAAGTACTCAGTGATAAACAGATAACAGCAATTAAAACTGTTTTTCTTATTAGAACTTTTCACCGCGGAGTGGCGTAACTTGTGTGCCCTTCGGCCATAATGGCAACACTCCAAGAAAATGCCGTTTTTACCCCTATCTTCAAAATCGCCTAAAATCAGTATATATCTAGAGCGTATGTAAAAACTTGACACTCTCTGGTGTTTTTCTCCATTAGTTGGTGACATGACCTGACTACTTCCTTTTTTCATTGATATCTCTTTGAGGATCTAATTCAAAAGTTCACGAAGACGTGGGCATGATGGGCGACAACACTCTAGATTGTAATATTCTTGAAATAAAAATGTCTTCAAATGTGTCTGCAACTTTGGAACAAGGATGTAATTTATTCACTTTGGGACGGAAGAGATGAAGAACAGAAAGTCCTTTCAAAACAAAGCTTTAAAATCAAGGACAAGATACCAGCAACCTTATTTTTGTTGCAGAGGTGTAGCAACCAAAGAAATTAATCCTTCCTATTAGAAAAGCGTTGCGGCAGTCCAGCGGAATTCCGCCGGTATGCCGGTCAGACAGCGGCATTTCACCGGTATATCAACGGTACAAACGGGTCCGGCTGGAAGACGGCTGGAAGCTGGATCTTATACCGGCAGAATTCCGGTGGAATAATGTCGCTCAACAGATTTTGTGACAATATTTCAGGCCTAGAAGCACTCGAGATGATGCCCTTAGGTGGGAAATATACGAATTTACTCCCATGAGATACATTTATTAAAACTGATAAAATAAGCTCTCACAGAGATCAGTTTTCGCCCATGTAAATGTCCTAGCACTTTCTAAAATAGGCCATACTTACTAAAACGTCGATTAAGTGATAAATAATTCAATTAATGTGCCCAAGCTGGATATCATTGGACAGAAGATAGATTGTGCTCTCAGATGGTATGCACATTTATCAAAATGTAATTATTTTCTGAAGAATCTCGAATAAAGGTAGGTTGCGCTTTTTTAGACAGGCTGCATAGCGCATTTACGGTGCCTCATAAGGGCCAACTTTTTGCCTGTGCAAAAGTTTTGTTGTATCTCCTTGCTTGCGTAAAAAATAAAATGCTTGCGTAAAAGGTGAAATGCTTGCGTAAAAGATGAAATGCTTACGTAAAAGATGAAATGCTTACGTAAAAGATGAGGTTATCGCGCGATAAATCACAATTTATCGCGCGATAAATTACAAATTATCGCGCGATAATCTAACCATTTTATCGCGCGATAATTTTCGAATTGAGGTGGGGTCAATATTAACTTACTTTCATTCATTTCATTTCAAATATCTATTACTACCTGTTGAACTGCTCTCATTGAAAGCAAACAAACAAGAATGATCACAAATAACAGGGAACCAAATACTTGGGAAGGGGTATTTAAACCCTATTATGGCAATGATACCCTTGCCTAGACTAATTTCTAGACTAAAAGTGCCAAAATTTGGCGTTTTCTTGATTAACATCGCCACAATATGGCCTGTTCTAGACCAAAGTCACTAAAATTTGATGTTTTCTATACACAGATACCTTACCCTGGGTACCAGATTCTCAAAAAGATGAGATCTCGTTCTTTCTTAGAGTCTGGTGCCCAGGGTGCCTTTGTAATGGAAGAACCCCCCCCCACGTGGCTAATTTACAACACCAAATATAAAGATTTAAAGTACTATCGACGCTATAGATCTATATTTCATAGATCAAGTCATCTTTTACGCAAGCATTTCATCTTTTACGCAAGCATTTCATCTTTTACGCAAGTATTTCATTTTTTACGCAAGAAAGGAGATACTACAAAACTTTTGCACAGGCAAAAAGTTGCCCCTTATGAGGCACCGTACGCATTGTTTGGAAAGTATAATAAGAATACTCACATCTGAAGTGAATCCAACATCGAAATTGCAAAAACCAGAATCAGGAAGATCGTACAATATTCTCACTGCATTTTTCACATTTTTTTCTTTATTGTTTAAGATCGTAACTTTTCCAACTTGTTCACTGAGGACAGTTCCGTTCTCATACTTTGTCGTAACATTAACTTTTCTGTAATGCGCCTGTGCAGCGTTCTGTGCGAGACCGTTCCTATCCTTCGATGAAGAAATTTCAACTATCACCTTTTTAGAGTTCGGTGCATAACCATAGAATGAGATTTGCCCGTTTACAACGCTCCCTATTTCGTATGTATTTCTTGCAATGTAGGCCTTGTCATCAAGAATCGGTGAAGTTGGAGCACATCCAAACATTTCCATTCTAATGCAATGAAGTGTGGGGTGTACTCTTTGTTTTGGTATTATGCGAATGAATCTTGCAACTATTCTATCAAACCAGCTCACGAATACATCACCTAGTGTTCGTGTTGGACCATCGAACTCTTTGTTAAGTTGATTTTCTTTGTATGTTTCCCATCCAACTCCGTCGATACTGTATCCGAGCACAAATTTGACAACACCCGCATCCCCACCGGAAGGGTGTCCTTGAAGAGCGATGCCTGTAAACAACTGGACTATACCAAAATCGATTTGCAGAAACTCGGACACAGGAGCACCAGAACTGCTGCACCAACCACTGACTAGTGCACCAACCTGATATTTCTTATGCAAACGTGCTTGTTGAGGTCCATGATCATCCTGATTACTCCATTTTGACTGTGCCGTGAAACGTGAGTCCGGTAATTGGCCCGTTCTTATTCCCATCTCTTGGGAGCAATCGCTATTCCCTGGTAAATCATGAAATGGATGGATGCTTGTGTCGATGATCGAGGCTCCTTGACAGCTGGCATTACTGACTGAAATTTCCCAGCTCTTCCTCTCTTTACCCGTGTATACAGCCGCTGCCATAGAGCATCTGGCTTTCGGTAACTTGGATGTAGCGAAAGATGCAGATACTCCCTGTTTTTGTAATGCCAAGGCCAAGTTATCGTTTATCGACACTGCATCTTTTGCTGCCATGAAAAGTATTTTCCCTCCTGGCACATTGTTGAGATAAGATGCGAATAAATCTTGTTGAGCAGCATTTGAATAAACTGAAAACGACATGGAATGCTCGAAAATGCCACTGAGATAGTCAAAGCGAGCAATGTGGATACCGGTATCGCTGCCAGAAACGTACTGATGGCCGTTGACGATCACATGGCCTCTAGCGGAGGGGCAACTGTTTGGTACTGGAGCATCATCACAACTTTCACTGATAACCTTTACTTTTAGTGTATCTGAAGAATGAAATATTTGGAAGAATGAAATATTATAGTGTCAAAATATTAGTAAATAAAGCATAAAAACCTAGATAATGGAGGTATGTAATATTGGAAGGATGAAATATCGGAGCAATGAAATATGGAAGGACGGAAGGATGAAATATTGCAAGAATTGAGGAACGAAAGATCAGAAGAATAAGATATCAATAAAATAAATAATCGGAAAATCCTAACTAATGGAAGAATGAAATATTGGAAGGATGAAATATCGGAGGAATGAAATATTGGAATAATGGAAGGATGGAAGGATGAAATATTGAAAGAATTGAATACTAGAGAAACAAAATATCAGAAGAATAACAAACCATTGAAATTAATAATCGGAAAAACCTAAATAATGGACGTATGAAATATTGCAACAATAAAATATAGGAGGAATGAAATATCAGAAGGATACTTGAATAATGTCTAAACATTAGAAAGGNATGAAATATTGGAAGGATGAAATATCGGAGGAATGAAATATTGGAATAATGGAAGGATGGAAGGATGAAATATTGAAAGAATTTAATACTAGAGAAACAAAATATCAGAAGAATAACAAACCATTGAAATTAATAATCTGAAAAACCTAAATAAAACTAATGAAATATTGCAACAATAAAATATAGGAGGAATGAAATATCAGAAGGATGACACATTAGTAAAATAAAACATCGGAGAAACGTAAATAATGGAAGAACTAAATATTAGAAGGATGAAATATCAGAGGAATGAAATATCAGAAGGATGACACATTGGTGAAATAAAAATAAACCTAAATATTGAAAGACTGAAATATTGCAAGAATAAAATATTAGAGAGATAACATCTTAGCAAAATAAAACACCAGAAAAACCTAAATATTGAAAGAACTGAATATTGGAGGAACGAAATATCGGAAGAATACAATATTTGAAGAATATGATATTTGGAATGATAGAATAATCGAAGAACAAATATACTGAAAGAATAACATATCAGTGTAATGAAATATTTGGAATGATGAGGTATCGGAAGACTAAAATCTTTGTTTAATAAAATATTAGAAGAATGAAATATTGGAGGAAAGATATATTAGTATAATGAATTTTTAGAACAATAAATTATCGAAAGAATAAAATATTGGAAGAATAAAATATTCAAAGAATAGCAGCACATCGGAAGAAAACCGGATGCGTCAAAAAATACTATCCACTTTTGATAGGTCACGATAAATCGTTCATTTAGACCGATTTTGAAGATTTATGACATATGCAGGATTAGATTCTAGGAATTTTTATAAATTTTTAGTCTTCAATTCCTTGAGCTATGGTCAAGTTCTTACATTTTTCGATCTTGAAAACACCAACGATCAAAAAACGTCGATCAAAAATTAATTCTGGATTTATGCTAAAGATAAAGTGATGGATCTTCAAGATCGGTCCAGCGTAAGATTTATCGTGGCCTGTCAAAAGTGGATAGTTCTTTTGGCACACCCGGTATAATGACGGGAGAATAGATTTTTGGGAGAGTACTGCATAACATTGAAAGAATAAATTATTAGTGAAATAATATATTGGGAGAATGAAATATCGGAAAGATGAAATATTGATAGTATATTTTGGCTGAGAAGTGTTGAGGCTGCACGCAGGTTAAATATTGAACTATTGGGGGTAGTCATGATTTTGTGCTCCACCGTCCTTGTAGTGTTGTAAAGTTGTTCGTTTTGTAAATTTTTATATTGAATATATAAAAAAATATTGAAAGATTATGATAATAGTAAATGAAAATATTCATTTATGAAATTTATGAATATTTATGATTTTTTCTGTATTTGCATTTGTGTCAAAGACCAAATTAGTTCTACACGTGTCGCAAAGTCTTGAAATAGCTTTGATTTGTTTGAATTTGTGCTTTCACAGGCTACCTGGTTTTGAAGCATGCTGCACAATCATAAGAAATGATTATCAAGTTGCATTTCTCATTCCGCACCATGACATTTGAATGCTTTAGCGCATGTAATCCATTTGGGAGGATGAAAGCACGATCAAAAGGAGCATACCAAGAACCTAGCATAAAATAACATTATGTGGGGCTATTTCCAACCTCGTCCCCAGGGCCTTTTGTCATCTTTGGACAAGGCCCTGGGGACGAGGTTGGGGCTATTTCATCCTCCCAAGAGGAAACACGTGTTAAAAACGTGTTAAAGTCATTGCTGTAAGGGAGAAATATTAGAGAAATTGATCGTGTTTTAGGCTTGTTTTGAAGGTTTCTGGAAGGGTCTTTCGCTAGAAAATCTCTCATAATTTCAGAGCAGAGTGGCCGATTTCCAACCTTGGGGCCTGGGAACGAGGTTGGCCAATTTCAGTCAGTTGAATCTAAATCTGTTTGACCATGTCCACTTCTATATTAAATAGATTCGAGTTTCTCCTTCGCAGCGTCCTCGTCACGATTTACGCCCCCGCAGAAGTTATAATGTTTTATTGAGCACTGATAGACCACGGAATAGACTTGGAGCAAGTCTAGTATTAAATAACATATGTATTGGCCAATATTATTACCTAGATATCTAGGAAGAAGTTGCCTTTCAAACCGGGATTGTTTTTTTTACTCACCCGGTATAAGATGCACGTATTGTTTTCTATAATAAACTAAGAATAGAGTCAAGCCAGTAACGAAAGTTCCCAAAAATTATCAGATTTTGAGTACTCAGAGTTTCTTACCAGTTTCTTACGAGTTCCATAACAATCTTCATGTTTACTTCCTGTGCCCCATTGAATATTCCAAAACGAAGTTCTTGAAGCCTTTCCCATTTTAGACATTACTCAAGTACCTTCTGAGTAATATGATACAGGAAATAAGTGAAAATAAAGTAAAAAGATGCCAAGGATTTCCTCGACTAAAATAAATAGTTGCTTCAATAATTATTTCCCAGTACTGGAGTTTCTTAAGTTTTTAGTGATCTGAGAGTGGAGTTTCTTATAAAGGGTTTTTTATCAAAAAACTACTTGCAGGTAGTTTAACATCAACTTACACTTGTCATCATACAAATCAAACTTGGTCGCTCTTTCAGCAGGACATTCAACCAACAGAAGTTTGGTGCCAGGCGATATTGTGTCTTTATCCCCTCCATGAACATCTAAGCATTTCCCATTAGAGGTAGCCATTTTACCGCCATAGTACTTCATAATCGTCGTAGCATTTGGACATGTGGGCGTTGGTTGAAAGTAACCAGCTGAAAGATAATAATGATAATCAATACAAGCATTTTAATTTGGTTTGATAACAGTCTTACATGAAACCATGGGTAGTTAGACACCGCAGCGCAGGTGTGCTTATGGAGGAGCGCCGCAGGTAAGCTGATATGCTTCTGTGAAGGAAAATCTATACTTCTGCGGAGGAGGCAGTTATTTTCCTTTCCTTTGTCTCTTTCGCTACCTATCTTCCGCAGAAGTATATCAATTTTTCCTCGACAGAAGCATACAAGCACACCTGCGGCGCTCCTCCATAAGCACACCTACTCTGCGGTGTCTAACTACCCATGATAAAACTAAAAATACTCTACCATAGTATATGGCAACAACTCACTAGCATTTAGAGGAAGTATTTTATCAAACACACTTAGCCTTACTCCACAAGGCCCTCAACTTTCGTTGATCGCATTGAATTGAATTGAATTGATGTTGTTTGTTACAATACAAAATATACACATACGTAGATACAAAGATACAGTTCATCTGCAGATATTGGGGATATTGCACTGCAAGCTTCTCCCGTTAAGTCAACTAAACTAACTCCCCTTGTCTTTGTCTTTCTCTGTCCTTGTCTTTGAGCAGCATTTCAACTGAACTTGGCCTTTCCACTTTCAGTTTGATCATTCGAAACTAACTCCCTTGTATTCCTGTGTGTTAGTGAGCCTTCGCAGAAGAAAAAGTTTCAAACACTCATACTCATGTCAAATCTTCTGAAAGAGGCGAAGAGGCCTTTTTTTATACTTTATTTAACGTTGGATACATATTCTAGCTTTAATCATAAATAAATACAATCAGCTAATTAATACCAACTAACAGAACAGCAACAACGAAAAAGAAAAATATATATATAATATACAACATGTTTGTAAACTAAAATGAGAAATACGATAATCTATGTGATGTATCCTAGATTTGGTATATACTGGGTGCATAATTTGCAGGAGCATGGAATGGTAATTTGTTTTATTTGTCTTTTGAAAATTTAAACAGTTTCTACAGTTACTACAGTTACTACAGTTTCTTATAAGCGGTTTCTTATGCTAAATAAAAATTGAGTGTAGAGTCTTTCAGAAAATTATGAAACTCTACTAGAAACGATCAATTCGAAGTCAAGAAACTTTCTCAATTCTTGTTATGAGTTGCAAAGAGCTTTTAAACAGAAAGTGTATCACCAACCCAAATTATACTAAAAAGCAAACAAGATATTTTTGGTTATGATTTGGTTCTTTCTTATGAATCTTGGTTGAAAAAGTGGTCCTCGATGAATTTTGAAAAACCCTTAAATCCAGTTTTATGAATAGTTGAAAAAACTCTACAAGAAACTCTTACCATGAGAATTGGGTCTTACGTTGAAGGGGATCTGAAACGAAAAATTTTATTTGCAAAAGGAAATGACAAACTGGTTTGATTTGTGATGCCGTTTAAAGTTTTTAAATATTTTATTTCGTTTCGGAGTTATTCACTGTTTTGTGTCTTGAAGTGATGACGTCATTTTGTTTCCATATTTATAAGGGAAGTATAAGCAGAGAGTAGCAAAATCGGTGACATTGACTATCTTTGCGATTAAACCTGCTGCTTAAGTATGTTAGTGCGACAACAATTGCCCAGAAATGTCATATATCTCATGAAAAGAAAGTCCAGTGCCAAAGCTTTGGGTTTTCGGGCTTTTTTATAAGAAATGTTGTCAATATCAATTGTTTTCTTGCCTTTTTGCAAACAAAATGACTTCATCAGCTTCAATCACAAAATTGCGAATAATTCCAAAACAAAACATGATATGGAAAAACTGAAAAAGACGTTCTTCGTTGTTCAACCAGGCCATTGGCTTTCGCAAATAAAAACGTTCGTTTCAGGTCACCTTTAAGAAACGCTACTACAAAAATCAGAGCTAAGGTTCTTATAAAAAATGAGTGCACTGGAGTTGCTCAATTTTTTTAGCGATCTGAGAGTTGAGTTTTTTATAAGCGGATTTCTATAAAACATACTTGTAGTGGATAGCACCCAGTGTATGCTACGGGGGCACTCTCCTTCGCAGAGGCTGTATTACCGGAGGTTCTGCTCGTTTGCAAACAACAGCCTCTGCGACGGAGAGTGCTACGGGGGATAGCAGTTGGCATTGGCTAGTGTGACAGTGTTGTAGTAAAGTATCTTGGCTTTTTCAGTATCAACATCGGGCAACTTTTAGAGAACGCCCTTATTTTTTGGTTTGATGTTTACAGCTCACTGCTGACCGAGTAGGCCCGAATAAGATAACGAACGAGACTTGGAGCAAGTCTAATATGGTCCTGAAAGTTCAAAGAAAGACAACACCATGAATTGATTGTTTTGGCAATAAAGGAAAGAGACCATGGGAAGAACAATTTGATCACGAGTGGTAGGAAACATTTCGATTGCTCTTTGGAAAATGTTGTGGCCATAGGCTGCGGCTTTAAGATTAAATTAGCCGTGATGTTTTCACAGCGGCTTCCTGTTATTTAGTAGCCACTTGGCAGTTGACCCAGCAGACGCTAATAATCTAGCAATTATCTTCAGCATGCTTCAAAACCAGGCAGCCCTAAAAGGTGCCATATTTGCTATTTTTTTAACAAATCACAAAGATAAGCTATACCCGAGAGGATAACTTTATCCTTGATCTGCATTCATTTTTGTTCATACGAAACTTGGCTCTGAAATTTGTAGTAGGGTTTCTTTAGACTTATTACATGTCGTAGTTTCGCTACTTGCCTGAACTGATATACGCTCCAACCCAACTACGACTCATGATCTAACTGTCAGTTGAGGCGGCCAGGCGCGACATTTTTTTGTCGCGCCTTGTCTCGCCAATCAGAGAGCAGCATTTGCAGTCCAGAGGAAGTCAAGGGCCAAATATGGGCGAATAGGACTCAAATAGCGCGCTATGATTGGTTAATCAAGTTGTCATGACAACATTACCGACAGACATTGACTCTCGCAGCTTCGAGCTGATTTACCTCATCTAATTTGCCTCTAAACGAGAAGATTATTGCAGAAAATTTCAGGTATTTAAACTTTTTGCATCAAGGAAACATTCTTCTAAGTACTACTGACTAGTATTCCCATGTTCAAGTCCCGGAACCTCGAATTTTGAAGCGTTTTTGTATCGGTATTTTCGATGAAATAGCTTAGGCCACGAGGTGGTCGTCTCAACTGACAGTTAGATCATGGGTTTCTTAACCCTATCTGACCTGGGTGTTTTGAAACACTCAATGCCTGGGGGACCTAACTTGGCACAAATGTTAATCATCATATAAACAATGATTATTTAAAATTTTAATTCAATTAACGCCGCTGTTGTTGTTGCTAGAGCATTATGATGTTGAATGACGTCATACAAATGAAAGCATGTTAAAAGTTCATTAAACTTAACTTTTCATACAGAAATGAAAAATATAGATCAAAATGTATGTAAATCAAAGATTTGAGCTTAATTTGACCAATTAAAAAAAGAATAAGAGAGATATAAAGTTAATTTTCACAGAATGCCAGATGACAACTTGGTAACCATGGAGACAGTGCTAAATATAGAATGTCAAAATTGTTACAATTTCATTGCTCTATGATGCAAAGTTAAACTTACTAAATCTCAGCAGCCTTCTACATATATCGAACATAGCGGAAACAAAAATATACTAGGGGGGGGGGCGGAATCCGCCCCCAGGTCAGATAGGGTTAAGTTTGGGACCAACTCTTATAGAAAATTGGGACCAACTCTTATTTCTTAAATTTTCATAAACTTTAATTTTATGATTCATCAAAGTTCAAGGAGGATGGCTTTAAACCAAGAATTACAACAAAGAACCAAATCATAAGCAGAAATTACACGTTCAGTATTATATGGGTTGGTAACATACTTTCTGTTTAAAAACCACTTAGAGCTAGCTAAAAATTGGAAAAGCTTCTGGAAGAGGCTACTTGAGTTTCTTATAAGCGGACTCTGATCAACAAAAATGATTATACTTGCCGAAAAAAAAAATTTTGAAGATTGACCTTGTAATCAAATAGGTATTTTTCAAATATAGGGACCTTTTGGGGACAAACGGCATATCTCAGCAAGTGTGGCTAGCAGTGGCGGAGCCACGGGAGGGGGGGGGGACAAGTCCCCCCACTTTTCTTCGAGGGCAGTTTTCCAATTCGTCTAAATCCGTTGATAAAATATCTAAGGAGGGGTTAAGTAGTTATCTCTAGAGTTTGATAGACAAATAAGGGTATTTCCTGAGGGTAAAAAGGGCGTTTCCTGAGTATAAAAAGGGCGTGGCCCTGAAAAATGTTCCTGGGGCCTACACCCCCAAATCCCCATCTTCCTTTGTCCCCTCCACTTTTTGCGGCTGGCGCCGCCACTGGCTAGTCGAAATATGAGAAAGGGTTCTGTTCCATAAAAACACATCAAAAACTTAAATCAAATAAATAATATTCTTACTCGTTGATTTGCAGTTGCCCCATTTCTTATCCTTGTCATAGTTTGGTGTCGAGGAACACCATAATTGATCATGATTCAGATTGAAACAGGATTTGTACAATTTTCCTTTGTATTGGAATGGGAAGACACATCTTGCTCCCCCTGCATTTCCACCGAAAGTTGATGCTTTAAAGAGAAAGAGAGATTGTACCTTGTGAGCTAAAAAAAAGCTAAAACGTTTGCAAGCCTTAGCAAACGTTTGCAAAACGTTCACACGAAAACGGAACGGAACGGTCCAAAACCTGCCGTGTGAACTTTTGAAAGGGTGTTCACACGGCAATGGTGGTAGGTAGATAATGGAGCGGGCTACAAAATAACAGGAAGCCGCTCTGAAAACATCGCAGCAAATTTAATCTTAATTTCCATTTCCATTTTCCATTTTAACTTTTTTATCCATGGTAATCCACTCAGTATTTAAATACTGTTTTACAGGGAGCCATGCTAAAATAATAATTTGATAATAACTAAATATATAATATAGACCTATTTACAATATTCAGCGATTAAAAAAGAAAGAAAAACGAGTTGATTCGTAATTGGGCTTTAAATTTACTTCGAAAGGTGTAGAGGGAGGATGACGCTTTGACACCACTATCTAGGGCATTCCATAGCTTGGCCCCTCTGTAGGCAAAAGATTTCTGACCAGTTGAAGTTTTCAGTAGAGGTACCCTAAGGCTTGTTTTTGAGTTCCTCAGCTGACGGTCAGTAGCTTCAGATACCTTTTGAAAGATGCTTCCCAAGTAATCAGGGGCAAGGGCATTCTGAGATTTATATACCATCTTACAAGTCTCAAAATCGATCAGTTCTCTAATAGTGAGCCAGCCGAGATTCTTGATTAATGGCGGAGCTGACGTGTCATAGGGGCTGTTTGTGACTATCATGGCGGCTCGATTTTGAAGTTTTTGCAACTTATCGAGGGCCGAAGCACCGCAAGATCCCCAAACAGGGCAGCAATACCTAAAGTATTGCTCAACGAGACTTCTATACAGCATCATAAGGTTCTCCTTAGGTAGGTATCGTTTAGAATACTTTAACATACCGATACCCCTAGAGACTTTCTTGATCGTAGAGGACAATTGAGTAGACCATTTAAGTTGATTGTCAACCTGTAAACCTAGATATATAATAGCCGCAACAAATGACCACAACATGTTCCAAAAAGCAATCCAAACGTCTCCTTCCGCCCATGGGCTAATGTTACAAAATCTGCGCTTCTTTTTCTATCTACTTACCTTCTTCGCCCACGCACTTTCCTGTCTTGACATGGACAAAATCGCCAGTGAAACGATCACAAATAGCTCCTGGGTAAAGTTTCAACAGGCCATCGGTTGTGTCCGATCGAATACATGTCCCACTTTTTCCATGCCGTATGGTGTACATTAGTTGATGAAGAAGCCAGAAGCGGTTATTACTTGATGGTTCGCATGGGCCTAGCACAACTTTTGCGCTAAATGGCTTGCTGCCCAGCGGGTTGGCGCATTTTCCTGACTTCAAGTGTTTGATGGTGTTTGATGTAGGCAGGTATTGAAACAAAGAATCGACACCGGAGCACTGGTCTGTCATTAGAAGAGGGGTTCCATCGCTGATTCCGGTTGCAGCCAAGCATTTTTTAGATGCTACCAGTCGAGCGCCACCCTGCCATCGAAATTTGACCATACAACGAAATTGTAAGTCCACGGAAGTTTTAAATGGCTTCATGCAATAGCCGCAATAATGGCGAATATAGAAATCTTTTGAAGCCTTGATATAGCTTAGTTCAAATACCAAAATCACGAGAGAATAACATATAAATAAACGACAGGCCATTGTTTGGCAAACTTGAAACAACTGATTTCTGGACTACGCAGTTTAAATGGTTCAAATGTCATAGGATTCAAAGTATTATTCAACAACTGATGTGCTAAATTTTTAATGATTTGATAGGCTTTTAAGAACGTCTGTTGGAAATTGTTTTCCCTTTCGCTGTCATTTTGAATGTTAGGTATTGTTGGTAGACTTTATATTGGAAGAGTGCTTGAATATGCATCGGACTTAAAGACCCGTTGCCAACCATGATCCTTTGGGCGCCGAATGAAGAGCGAAACAAACAGAACCTAGGCCAGAAAAGACTTTCATATCATACGAAAGTCGAATTTAGGGCCGCAAAGCATCATGGTTAGCTATGGGTCCTTAAACATGAGGACTGTGATACACAGAAGACAATAGTATCAATCCTATCCTGATGTCCGATTTCTTTGCACTTAACAACAAAGCAAAACGAGAAGCAATTAATTAATTAATTAATTAATTAATCAATTAATTAATTAATTAATTACAAATTGGAGCAGAAATCCTTTATCACAGTGTTTAACTTGACGTTTGCAGTTTGCTTCAACTCTCCGTTTTAGAATAGCCTGATGTCACTGGGAGGATGGGGGGGGGGGGCATCAGTCGTTATAAAATTCACAGGATAGTTTTCGAAAAAAGTCGAGTTAACAGGGCACCTCCTGAAATAAAGAGGCACTTTTTGGTTCATTGCAAAATCTCGTGGGGGGGGGGCACATGCCCCAAATGCCAATTCCCTGTTCCTACGTCTCTGGTATGAGTCGTTGTTGGGCTCTAGTGGTGGGGTGGTGGGTGGTTTTCGTGTTAGTTGCATAGCGAAACAAAGAGCTCTTGTCGTTAAGTCTACAATATATTATTGGTATGTTTAGTACTAAATTGTAAATTGTAAATATTTAATAGTGTTGTAGACTTTTGAGAATGCTTGTTGGAAACTGTCAGCCTTCTCCTTGACATTGACTTGTCATGCTGGTTGTTTGGTGTCATTGGTATAATCAACACTATACCCTAATTCACAAAACCGTCAAATAACACTAGGAACATGACATCTTCTATGCCACTTAATTGCAGGTTGTTTAAAATCTAAACAGCATGGGTAAAGCCACATCAAAGATTGTGAATCTCGTTTTTAAGGATACAAGTCTCCTTTCAAATATAGACATGACGGGGCATGACTAACAGCTAAGCGATTTTATGTTAGCACTATTCTCAGTGGCGTAAGGGAGACACTTCCCCCCCCCCCCCGGGGTATTCACATACTGGATGCGCCAAAAAAAAGTTTTAAGCGTTGAAAATTCCTAGCACTTAGAGTAATGGATGGATTGGAATGGAATAAGCTCTGATAGCCGAAAGACCAACGTATTTTTTATTATTCTCGTGTTATTATGAATACGTACTGAGAATATAGGTAAAATCGAATTTATTAAAATCCCTTGTTTGTGAAATGCTTGAAAAATGTCCTGAAACATTCGATCAAATCGCAAAGAAACTTAATAAAACAGAACAACACAAAAGAACATTTTTTCATGGGTATCGGATGTCGTCTGCGCATTTATTGCCATGGGATTGGAAACTTTAATATTTATTGAAAAATAAATTTCCTATGACTCTTGAGAGAGATTGACTGCGCTTGCGTATTGTTCTGTGTGAAAGATTGTTTACGATTCGACGGAGTCTTTTAGGCCCTTTTTTAGTTATTTCGCAACCAATGAATTTTCGTAAAGTTGAATTTACATAGGTTTTTCCTTGCTCATAAAAACATGAGAAAATTAGTCCCGACTTCAGTCTTCTCCAATCAAGAGAAATTCGATCCATCCAGTATCACAGTCCTCATGTTTAAGGACCCATAGCTAACCATGATGCTTTGCGGCCCTAAATTCGACTTTCGTATGATATGAAAGTCTTTTCTGGCCTAGGTTCTGTTTGTTTCGCTCTTCATTCGGCGCCCAAAGGATCATGGTTGACAACGAGTCTTTAAGTCTGATGCATATTCAAGTACTCTTCCAATATAAAGTCTACCAACAATACCTAACATTCAAAATGACAGCGAAAGGGAAAACAATTCCAACAAACATTCTTAAAAGCCTATCAAATCATTAAAAATTTAGCACATCAGTTGTTGAATAATACTTTGAATCCTATGACATTTGAACCATTTCAACTGCGTAGTCCAGAAATCAGTTGTTTCAAGTTTGCCAAACAATGGCCTGTCGTTTATTTATATGTTATTCTCTCATGATTTTGGTATTTGAACTAAGCTATATCAAGGCTTCAAAAGATTTCTATATTCTCCATTATTCCGGCTCTTGCATCAGGCCAGTAGATACCAACGTGATTTTAAAATTTCGTTGTATGGTCACATTTTTGACCTTCTTTAGGATCTCAAGAGATGAGGATGCACCAATATTGAAACTTCCAACAGCATCATTAACCCCAAGCTCAAAAAGATCCCTTCTCATATAAGCTGCTTTGGGGACTCTGTCCCATATCATTTTGTTTAATGACTTATTTTGATTTTGAGTCTTGCCATGAAGACATTTCATCAGCAGCGTGTCTTGACTTAGTGGTGCAAAGATTGGCTTCACATCTCCATGACTGGAAGAAGACCAGGTCCACGTTTATACTTCTGTGTACCTTTTACCTTGTCTGATTGTACAATCACCATGATTCTCCACCATCTGAGAATATAGGTAATATACGTACTGAGAATATAGGTAAAATCGAATTTATTAAAATCCCTTGTTTGTGAAATGCTTGAAAAATGTCCTGAAACATTCGATCAAATAGCAAAGAAACTTAATAATACAGAACAACACAAAAGAACATTTTTTCATGGGTATCGGATGTCGTCTGCGCATTTATTGCCATGGGATTGGAAACTTTGGTATTTATTGAAAAATAAATTTCCTATGACTCTTGAGAGAGATTGACTGCGCTTGCGTATTGTTCTGTGTGAAAGATTGTTTACGATTCGACGGAGTCTTTTAGGCCCATTTTAGTTATTTCGCAACCAATGAATTTTCGTAAAGTTGAATTTACATAGGTTTTTCCTTGCTCACAAAAACACGAGAAAATCAGTCCCGACTTCAGTCTTTCTCCAATCAAGAGAAATTTGATCCATCCAGTACTTTTGGTAGTATGATTTTCAAACACCTGAACTTTTTTGGCACACACGGTTGTTTACGAAGCACAACTTTTTCGCACGCACAACGAGTGAGCTAGCCATCCCGGTTTTGAGGCATCTTTTGCAGCTTGCCTTTACTTTTGCCAACTGACTTATCGGCCGCAGAAATCTTTTCTTTATTGGTTCAGACGACATGTCGCGTGACTTTATCAAATAGGCGAACGTTGAAAGGAGGGTTGAGTTAAAAGAAGCGAAGAGCAAGTTATAACTGTTGGACTTTGTGGCTTTGTTTACAAAATTATCGTCGCAAAGGTAAGTTTCTCGCAGCTTTCTTGGCATAAATTTCTGCTTTGCTTTTAAGAACAGCCTTTCTGCATAATGTTTTCATTGGTTTAGATCTGACTGACAATTGCTACCTATTCTTTTCAATCCTTTTCCCTTCTCACTTAGTTGGGTGAGCAGGGAAATGATAGCACATTTAGTAAAATCGTATTTCGCAAGATTCCTGCAACAAGCTTTAATTAGATCATATTCAAGGACACATGTTGATAGCAGTTTCATACTTGAAATGTATATGTCCTTTTAAACATTCATGTACATACATACATACATATATACCTTCATGCACGTTTGAACTTCTAAACCATGACAAACATACTGTTTCTCTTTTTGTTACATTTAAAACACCAACAAATATGATCCGAGTTGTCTTTCGCCAAAATATGGCATGTTAAAGGCTCTAGTTCAACCAGCAGCCCTTTCGCATAGATTTCTATTGAGGCAGTCATTTTCGTAGACCACAAAATGCTGATTTTCATAAAACAGAGCACGCAAAGGACCATGGTTGGACAAGAGCTTTTAAACGCCCTAAGTTTTTCCGACTCATTCCGTACAGAAAGATTGACGTGACCAAAGAATCAAGACTCGTTGTTGTTGTTGCTGTACATCTATATAGGAAGGTAACTTGGTATCTTATTCACAATATTACATACCATTACAATCAATTGAACCCATTCTTAATTACTGATTATCTATTTAATAATTACTGTAGCTAACTGTTTCAAAAATACTTCATTAAATTTTAAATTGAGATATGGACGGTCGACGAGTGCCCTAGCCTGCGTGCAGACTATACCCTAATAGTCTTCATGCAGGCTAAGAGTGCCTAACTTCTGCACCCTCCTCCGCAGAGGCACGTCTTTCTTTTCCACCTCAAAATTGAACCTCACGTGAAAATGTCCACGAATAAAAACGATTGAGCTGTTTTGCATGATTAATTTTACGTGATCGCAAATCTCACGTGACAACTAATTTGAGATAGACTTTAGTTACCTAAGCGCAGCCTCAGCACTTCTGTATCCAACCAATTAATGAGCAGAGGGGTGGAGAGGCTTTTCACGGGCGACTATTTTCCATATTTTTTAACCATTTCTATATTCTTAAACTTATATTTATGTCTTCACTAATCGGCCATATAAAATCCACTTGTTTGCGATAAATAATTGTTTCTTCCTGGCATGTCTATCAGAAGCAATGGATTCTAGTCTTAAAAAATCTGCTGTTGTTGTTGCTCAGCAAAATGCCAAGAAAAGCACAGAGAAGAGTTATTTCTAAGGCTGTTTCTAATATTACCGAAGGTAGGCAAAATGCCAAGAAAAGCACAGAGAAGAGATATTTCGAAGGCAGTTTCTAATATTACCGAAGGTAGGCAAAATGCCAAGAAAAGCACAGAGAAGAGATATTTCGAAGGCAGTTTCTAATATTACCGAAGGTAGGCAAAATGCCAAGAAAAGCACAGAGAAGAGATATTTCGAAGGCAGTTTCTAATATTACCGAAGGTAGGCAAAATGCCAAGAAAAGCACAGAGAAGAGATATTTCGAAGGCAGTTTCTAATATTACCGAAGGTAGGCAAAATGCCAAGAAAAGCACAGAGAAGAGATATTTCGA
>REGM01000122.1:84365-96934 GCA_004194415.1 Aurelia aurita
CCCCCCCCCCCCCGGGGTATTCACATACTGGATGCGCCAAAAAAAAGTTTTAAGCGTTGAAAATTCCTAGCACTTAGAGTAATGGATGGATTGGAATGGAATAAGCTCTGATAGCCGAAAGACCAACGTATTTTTTATTATTCTCGTGTTATTATGAATACGTACTGAGAATATAGGTAAAATCGAATTTATTAAAATCCCTTGTTTGTGAAATGCTTGAAAAATGTCCTGAAACATTCGATCAAATCGCAAAGAAACTTAATAAAACAGAACAACACAAAAGAACATTTTTTCATGGGTATCGGATGTCGTCTGCGCATTTATTGCCATGGGATTGGAAAACTTTAGTATTTATTGAAAAATAAATTTCCTATGACTCTTGAGAGAGATTGACTGCGCTTGCGTATTGTTCTGTGTGAAAGATTGTTTACGATTCGACGGAGTCTTTTAGGCCCTTTTTTAGTTATTTCGCAACCAATGAATTTTCGTAAAGTTGAATTTACATAGGTTTTTCCTTGCTCATAAAAACACGAGAAAATCAGTCCCGACTTCAGTCTTTCTCCAATCAAGAGAAATTTGATCCATCCAGTACTTTTGGTAGTACGATTTTCAAACACCTGAACTTTTTTGGCACACACGGTTGTTTACAAAGCACAACTTCTTCGCACGCACAACGAGTGAGCTAGCCATCCCGGTTTTGAGGCATCTTTTGCAGCTTGCCTTTACTTTTGCCACCTGACTAATCGCCCGCAGAAAGTTGAAAGGAAGGTTGAATCTCTGGTTTGAAGGTGGAGGCAAATTTGTCTTTTGAAGATTAATATCTCTACTCTCAAAGCACCAATGTCAACAAACAAGGTATCTATGTTCAAGTTAACTACCGAGTAATGTTTTAAAAATTATTTCGGATTGATTTATGATAAATTCTGATCGTTAGGGTTGACCAAATCGGTATACTTTTTTTGGGACACCCGGTACATACATTCATGCACGTGTGAACTTCTAAACCATGACAAACATACTGTTTCTCTTTTCATTACATTAAAAACATCAACAAAGATGATCTGAGTTGTCTTTCGCCAAAATATGGCATGTTAAAGGCTCTAGTTCAACCAACAGCCTTTGCGCGTATATTTCTATTGAGGCAGTCATTTTTGTAGACCACAAAATGTTGATTTTCATAAAACAGAGCACGCAAAGGACTATGGTTGGACAAGAGCCCTTTAAACGCCCTAAGTTTTTCCGACTCATTCGGTACAGAAAGATTGACGTGACCAAAGAACCAAGACTCGTTGTTGTTGTTGCTGTACATCTATATAGGAAGGTAACTTGGTATCTTATTCACAATATTACATACCATTACAATCAATTGAACCCATTCTTAATTACTGACAATCTATTTAATAATTACCGTAGCTAACTGTTTCAAAAATACTTCATTAAATTTTACATTGAGATATGGACGGTCAAAGAGTGCGCTAGCCTGCGTGCAGACTATACCCCAACAGTGTGCACGCAGGCTAAGAGTGCTTTCCTTCTGCACCCTCCTCCGCAGAAGCACTTCTTTCTTTTCCACCTCAAAATTGAACCTCTGTGGAGGCGACTTACAAATTCGCTTCAGTTACAAAGTTTGTTACTTAAGTCTGTCTCAAAATAGATGTCCCGTGAAAATGTCCGCGAATAAAAACGATTGAGCTTTTTTGCATGATTAATTTTGCGTGATCGCAAATCTCACCTAATTTGAGACAGGCTTTAGATACCTACGCGCAGCCTCAGCCTCAGCACTTCTGTACCCAACCAGTTAATGAGCAAAGGAGTCGAGAGGCTTTTCACAAGCGACTATTTTCCATATTTTTCAACCATTTCTATATTCTTATAGTTATGTCTTCACTAATCGGCCTTGTTTGCGATCAATAATTGCTTCTTCCTGGCATGTCTATCAAAAGCAACGGATCCTATTCTTAAAAAATCTGCTGTTGTTGCTGCTCAGCAAAATGCCAAGAAAAGCACAGAGAAGAGAACATTTTCGAAGGCTGTTTCTAATATTACCGAAGGTAGGCACCCTTTGGCAGTCCTAAACTTACACGAACAAACCATGTAACCAATCATATTTGCTACATGCTGCAATAATGGGTGATAGGACACTTACAGTAATAAACTCTGAAAAAGAACCAAAACTTGCAAATGATGATTTTGATGCAGTCATCGTAAAATCTAATTTTTAATTCAGACTTTCCTAAAGCCCGTGATCGTTCTAAAGATTTGACGCCTGTGCAGCATAGGGCTCAAATCTTTCAAATCTTGAAAAAGGTGGGTGTAAAATTCTATTACATTTTTCTTTGAATTGAATGCCTTGACAGTAAATTAGGGTACTTTGCTGTAAATCTGTCGTGGAAATTTTTTGATATTTTGATTATTTTCAAAATGGCGGCATTTTTATTTTTGTTGACAGAATTCATGGAAAATTTTGAAAAAATTAAAATCATTGTAAATCCTAAATCAATAGAGGGAAAATTATACAATCTTCAAGAAAACCATAGTTTACGAAGGTCTACAATATGGTGGCAAGCAGAAATCTGTCGCTCTTCTTGTTTAGGATATAGAAAATTGATGATGTCACAGCCTCAAACATAATAAATGCTGCCATTTTGAAAATAATAAGATATCAAAAAATTTCCACGGCAGATTTACAGCAAAGTACCCTAAGTTCATTTCAAGCCNATGGAAATGTAAATCCTAAATCAATAGAGGGAAAATTATACAATCTTCAAGCAAACCATAGTTTACGAAGGTCTACAATATGGTGGCAAGCAGAAATCTGTCGCTCTTCTTGTTTAGGATATAGAAAATTGATGATGTCACAGCCTCAAACATAATAAATGCTGCCATTTTGAAAATAATAAGATATCAAAAAATTTCCACGGCAGATTTACAGCAAAGTACCCTAAGTTCATTTCAAGCCATTTAATTCAAAGAAAAATGTAAACAAATTTTACGCCCACCTTTTAAAGATTTGAGCCCTATGTTCGCCTGTGCTGGCCCTATGTTCGCATGTGCTGGCAAAGGCCGACACATCATTTTGGGACACCCGCTACAGTAAACATATAAAGGATCCTTCATATCGTAGTTGAAAGAAATTAAGCTGCTCAAACTATAAGTGTTATCTACCACAATTAAATTTAAAAGTTAATTTGTGCCCCAATTGCAAATCCGTTGGCTTTGAATTTACCGCCTATGATGTATTTACGAAGAAACACATACACCGGTTGACCCACAACAATGTCTTTTTCAAAATCACAAAATTTTGTTCATCATCATCATTACTTATTTTAAGTAGGCTGAAAAGATATCTAGCTATATTGCAGCTAATTTAGGCCTACTGTGAGTAATTAATGCATGCTGCATCCAGGCATGGGACCCCTGGTTTGACTTCCCTTCCGAAGGATGGGGAAGTGAGTTTTTGGTCGAGCATCTGGAAGGTCGCCCATCCTAATTCTGACCGGTCAACCAGCATCCTTTGCGGTCGCACTTTACAGAACACTGCACAACTACAATGTCATATGAAAATGGCCGCCGCAGTCGAAAGGCAACAAGCGAAGCGCGCAAAGGATGCTGGTTGATTGGCATTCTTTAATCAACCAAGCTGAACTTCAGTTACCTAACAGGAACTGTATAAGCCGCTCGGCTTGGTGCCGTTAAAGGCCTACTGTCAACTTCACAATTCATTTTTTTTTTCGTATTTGAATGTCTTGGAATTTGTGATTTTACAAACTACCTGATTTTGAGCCTCCAAGAAGATTGGGGAGCTTACGAAACAACGACGGCAACTGCAACGCAATATTGATTTTGATTCAGAACATTGGCTTCCGTGCGAATTTGCTTCCCTCAACGGACTGTGAAGTTGTCCTTTTCAACTGACCAACTAAGGAATCCAATCTCTATATCATTATGTACTTCAGATCCCGGGGGGGGGGGGGGTAACTTCAATAGGGAGATGACGGGGGTGTGCCATTTTGACAAGTGAAATCACACCCTAAAATGTATAGATTTCCCAAAAACCATACCCCAAAATTTACAGAATATGCAAAATGTATACCCTAAAATTTAATATAATGGGTCAAAAATCCCAAACGTTTACCCCCAAAGAATTATTTTTGAACATGATATCCTAAAATTTATGATCGTACCAAAAATGATACCCCAAACTTTATGGTTTCTTATGATCTTACCAAAAATGACACCCTAAAATTTATTTTCTGCCTGAAAAAGGCATCTCAAGAAATGGCACACTCCGTACCAGTATATACGGAAGTGACCCCCCCCCCCCGGGTTCAGATCTAAGCCTTCGAAATAAAACTCGCTCATTTTTTAAGCTATAGTTTTCATAGAACAAATGGTTATCAGGCACTCAACTGACGAAGGAGGTTTAGTCTTAGCCGTTTGAAGGAAACGCGGTGATGGGTCACTCGGTATATGCACTTCTTTTTGCAATAAATAAACTTTTAAACTATCCTTAAAACGAATATTAAAACCACTGAAGTTACAGACGACAAAATCCTTACATCAAGTACGAACGACTTGCTGGATGAGTTTCCAACCGACAAATTTGCTGTCTTTGTTTCTCCGACAGAATTATCCCCCGAGGTATCAACTACATCTTTGATATCATTCTGTGAATCAGTCTTCTGTTTTGCTTTGGAAACTGTTGATATTTTTGAAGTAGTCTTTCGTGTTGAAATTGTTGATGACTCCGTATGAGTAGTAATTGTGTAATCTAAAAGTTTCGTCATACTTGTTGTATTCAAAGGAGAAACCTCGGTTGCTCTGATGGAATTTTCTCTTGGGACATTGTCTCTAAATATCTGGCATCCCTTTTTTGCTCCACACATCTGCCTACAGTGCTTCGCGTTACAGAACATCCTACAATTGCTTCCAACCTCACAAACCTGCAAACATGTTTGAACGTTCTTGCCGCATTTTAGCGTACATGTGCTGTTTTGTAAACAAGCCTGTTGACAATCCTTCGCATCACATTGTACTTGGCGACATGCCCCAATCGTGCAAATTTGCGTACAATTCTTTGCGTTTCCACCCATACAGTGCATTTTGGTACAATCTGAGCAAAATTGCTTGGTAATTTTCAAATTTGAAACAACTCGTTGACACACACCTCCAACACAGTTCTGTAACGCTGCCTCACTGCTTTTTTGTTGAATAACAGCTCGCTGCCGTACACGATCATTGCGTTTTTTAACGCGCCTATTTCGTGCTCTTCCACTTTTGCTGTCTTTATGACGCCTAGGCCCTTTCGCTCTCATTACTTGACAGATTCCACTGGTACAATCTTGCGTAACAAACGGTGCGCGCGCAAACATGTTCAGAACGCGTGGTCTAATTCTCCCGTTCAGATGTACTTTCTGTTTACAAATACTTGGCGACAAGCACCTCATGTCTTTGCACAAATGTCCGTCGCAATATTGGCGGCAATCTTGCCGCGCGGTGCAAGTGCAGTTATCAGCACACGTCCATTGCTCGCACCATCCATAAAGTCTGAGAACTGCTGGATTGCAAGAAGAGGAATCGGCCGCGCGGAATAATTCCATGGCGGCGACGATGAGAAGTGGCAGAAGAGATGTCTTGCTTGCGAAGGTTTTCATTGGAAAGATCTGCAATGGGAAAAAGAATAAGATAAAACGGAGAAATTTTATATATAACTTCTGTACTAAACAGCATATTTGAGATCTGGAGATAAGTCTTGAAGTGGACGCTGAGAAGGAGAAACGAGAACAATATAGACTTGGAGCAAGTCTAGCACAGGTAAGGCCCGTTACTCGTGATGCACAGGCTTTGCCTTGGTCGACGCGAGTCTGTCTTACGAAGTATAGCATTAAAACACTTCAAATGTGAAGTAAGCTTAACACTTGTGTAGCAGCAGGTAATCTCACAAATAATTATTGGTTCTGTCAGAATTAAATAATTAAGCATGAGAAGTTTTGCTTATCCCTAATTTAACGTGAAAAAATTAGTAAACTACCCTTTTATCTCAACCCACAGTGCGACCACTTGATAGCAAATTGCAAAACAAATTATGCATTCACAGCTCAGTCTCTAAGCAAATTAATTTTTAACCTTGTTTACATCTTCCAGCAAGCAACCAAGGCTTGCGAATGCATACACAAGTGTCATATTCCCTGAACCAGTAGCAGTTTAATTACGCAAACAAGTCTGGAAAAGACTTAAACTTCGAGCTTCCAACGATGAAACGCACACAATATTGTCTTTTACAGACATATGTTTACTTCTTCTAAGAGCTAAACAAAGCATGTAGCTAAAACAATCTTATGATTCGCAAGGTCTCACCTTTATAACGTCTTAGCAAGAAGATGAACGGTTTAAAGTTTTCTCGATAGCCTATGCAATATTTAGCTCCGCTATGAATTCAGACACATGTTTACTTCTTCTAAGCCGTAAACAAATCCTGTTGCTCCTAAAATGTTATGTTCTGCAAGATCTCACTTCTAGAACGTCTGAGAACAGTTTAAAGTTTCCTTGATGCAATATATGAATTTCAGACATGTGTTTACTTGTTCTAAGAGCCAAACAAAGCCTGTTGCTTTAACAATGTTGTGTTCTGCAAGGTCTCACCTCTGCAACGTCTTGCCAGTGAGGAACTATTCAAAGCTTGCTCGACATCTGAAGACGTAGAACATGCACAAGCCGTTCTCCAACCTCCATGACAAATTCTGGACACGTCTTTACATATTCACGCTTTTCAACAAAGCTTCTACGAAGCTTTCCAAATAATCGTCGTTTGTAAACAACCTTCTGTCCGCTAATTTAAAGTTTCAAAACATCGGCAAAAGCAATTGAGCTTCTTTCTATCACGTCAACATTCCAGATAAGTCGGCCTAGTTTCATGGCCACAATGTCTCTTGTAGCGAAATTCACAAATCTCTTCTGATTGAAGAAACCAACACCATAAATAAGTCAAAATGCAGAGCAGCTGAGTCTTGTTTTTATCGTTAAATTCTTTAAGTCTGTGGTTAGTTTGCAAAACTTTTATATTATAGAAAAAGAACGCAGTTGGACTAAAAACACAACAAAGAAATCGGCGCTATGAAGTACAGCGAAATCCTAAGTTCCTCGCACAAAAGTTCGTCTTGAACTAACTGTGTTGATGTCAATATGGAAAATACATGCTGTGTTCCTTACACCAAATTTCGCTAGAAAACAACTGTGTAATTTCAAAGCTCCCAGTTATGATAATACCCGATTGGTTCCTTTCAGCTAACTCTTAATATGCAGGCTATTTTTCGCTGTCAAATCTGAAATTGTAACTTATTATCATGCGTAAGATAACCACTTGTTTGTTGAGATTTTTAATCGCTCTTTCATGTCCTAAGACTTTGGAATGTTTTTCAAGCTTGTTGTTTATATGGAGAGGATATTAAGAAAAACAAGTTTCGTCTAAATATACAGCTCAAGAATGTCTTCTGAACAGTGCTCGCGTGCGTTCCTCGAAAAGCGTTGCCAAAAATTTAGGACTTCTCTATCAATGTACAATATGATTTATGTTATCCAGTTTGGTGTTGTTATGTGTTCAAGAGTTCTGGCATTTGCACAAATATGTTTCCTTTTCTTAGCTTCATATGTAACTAATTTTCAGTTGGGATATACCTGAAGTTTTAACTGTACCTCGACTTTACCTAGAAGTCTTTCCATTCCAAGCACATATTACACGAAAGAAACAAATTAGGACAAATTGAACTCTCTGTCCTTCAATAGCTAACAAATATTGTTACATTTTAGACGGCTGAAAAAAAGCTCTCTGTGCTCGTACGTTTGCCTTGTTAAATGCAATATCACTCGAGTTAGATTGTATTTCTAAATTGTTGCTGGAAAATTCTTCATCGACCTACTTCTAAAAATTGGTAAGTCATATACCATTGTTCTTTCTGTCCCATTAGCCTATTAAATAAGTGCCATAGTGTGACCTTGAGCTCTGCTAGCATGTTCTTGCCTGGTACAAAAGGTAGCTAAACGTCACTGGTCCTATTTTTAGAATCGAGACGCCTTGACAAATTCAATCTTCACCTTCAATTACATGCCAAAGTGTCAGAGCCTTTTACCTTGTACTTTGGTATCTTTAAAATTGTTCACAATTATATCACCATTACTTTATTCATATTCTTTAGCAAATCGCAAATCGCCGGAAAATTACTTTTTAGTTTTCCTAGCAAGTACTTGAACACTTACGTCCATATCTTTCAGTAACCTACCAGCAAAGGGCCATGGCGTTGCATGGTGGCATTGAGCTTTGCTAAATGTTCTCCTCCGGTACAACTGGTATTTCACTAGTTTTATTTCAGCATCGCGATGCCTCGACAAATTACATCGTCACATCACCTTCAATTACATAACGAAGTGTCACAGCCTTACCTTGTACTTTGAACAAAAGACTATGTCTTCCTGCTTCAATACCCTACTTGGTAGCAAGTGCTTGAAGAAGTAAGTCTCTATCTTCCAGTAGCCTACTGAGTAAGTGATGTGGTATTAAGCTTCTTCGTTTGTACCCCTGTGCACTCTTGACAAGTAAACATGTTTACATGATGTAGGAAAGAAACCAAGGCGTTTTGTTCTGCTTATTTAATGATTATGTTGCGCATGCCTAATGAAATTGTGATTTTAGTAATGAAAATACTGTCCTTTTATAAGGCGTGACGCTTTGGCCCTTTGAAACATTTCCGTTTTAACCAATAGGGCTACATCAGTGACAGCCGATACATAAACAACCTACTATCTGTAGCCTAAACAAAACCATTACATTGTTGTGAAGAAATTCTTGAAGAAACGCAATCTAAACCAATGAAATCTCATTAGCTGGAAGAGAATTCACCTTTAATTTCATTTTCGGTGGGTCAAATGTTTTTTTAGATACAATTCTTGATTGTGATTTACAACTTACAAAGTAAATTTACAAATCGGTGTATTTCATGTTGTCTGTAATCACGTCTTATAATTAACTTTTTTTCATCAATATTCCGCAACAACTTTGCTTTACTCTCGTTTTCATCAAAGTTTTTTTTCATTCAATTAGTATTTTGCTCCCTTGATGGTTTCATTTTTCATTGATTTCTTATTTTGTATTTCTAATTCATTTGGGAATTCAAAGTTCATTGATTCTGTCAATTTGGCTTTGTTGAGCTGAAGTCAGACCAAAATAGGAGCTTTACTATTGACGTTGCCCAGATAAGGGCCGCGTTTCACGATGGATGATGCACACGCCTTATATGTGGAGCGTCACGAAAACGCTGCAAGAGTGAATCCAACTTTAGGAAAAGTTTGATATATTCCTAAAACAAAAATAAGCAATGAAACTGTTGAAATACAACTTTTACTCGACCTAACCCCATAAAAATTAGAAAGACGTCGGCAAATATCTTTGTACGATCTCAGAAGATAGCAGCACCAAAGTGATTTATTTTGGAACACTTCTAAATCATGTTCACACAATGCATCATACAAAATACCTCTAAATATCTTGGCAACCGCTTATTTCCTTGTTTCCTCAATCATAATTCCTCCTTTGCGTCTTTCTGGCATCGAAAATCGGCATCATTTGAAAAAATATTGACCACTGATTGAACTATGCCTTCTAATTGCTTATGGGTGTGCTAGTTACTTTCTTTTGTGTAGAACAAACAAAGTTATGCTTTTCTCAAATAACAGCCAATATTCGGGTCTAAACTGAAAGCTCAATAAATTGCGGAACGTTTGTACGCAACAACAGAACACAGCAACTTAAAAATATCACGAAATGAAAGATTTGAGCAAACAAAATAATCGTCCGTACTTTCATAAACGCACGCAGCCAAATACAGCGTTACAATACTTTTTAACACTCTCTCAGCTATATCTTCCAAAAATCGTTCAGAATACCTTGGAATACACACACAAACATGGGTTGTAGAGCATAACACTGTATTATTGTTAAATATGCGCCGGACATTCGGTACCCTTTGCAGGCAGTCTCTGGTCCAAAAACGTAGTATACTACGACGAACCGCAACTTTATTTTGAATGTCGTAGTATACTACGAGATCTTCAAGCTCGTTTGAAAACACCTCCATACATTTCTTCGTATTTAGTGCACGGACCTTGGCCTACGTGCACGGCCCGTTAAAAAACTTTGTTATCGTAGTATACTACGATCATGTGCGCACAACATCGAAGTATGCTACGACAATCGTAGTATACTATGTTTGGATGCAGGGCTTTCCGGAAAACACTGGCCGGACAATAAAATCGAAGTCTATCTGAACTGATAATTCCTGAATACCCCCTTAAAACTACAAAATCAAACCGGTTAAAAGTGGCATAGACCTGTGCCTGTAGACAAAACAACTTTTGCGAAAACAAACTGCTCTCTCGATTAGCAGTTGAGATGTGCTTGCCAAGCAATGTTTTCCTGATTGGCCGCGTCGCAAACATTGCATTGCGTGACAAGCAGAATTTGTTTGGACATATTTTTGAAAAAGTTCAAAAACATTTTCTGCTTTGCTTTCCACAAGCAAAATATGTTTGGTGACGTGACCAACGGACAAACACTTGCTTGGCAATCGATTACGTCTATTTAGGAAATGATCAGTCTATAATACCAACCAGCTTGGTAGAACAATCTAAAATCCAACCATCTTTTCCAATCACCAATCATGCAATATTTCCTCAAGAGATTCACGTGCACGTGTCAAAACAAACTGTTCTAGCTAGAAATAATAGCTAAAATTTATCAATAAAGTTTGGAATTAGACCATGGACAAGTTTTTACCTGATCACCTGATCATCAACTTTTTCTACTAACTCTTCCTCAAATCTGTGTCGTGCTTCTTTCACTTTTGCCAGCACTTTCGTTATGGCATCAACAAGAATTTGGCAGTATTGCAATCCTCTTTCATGTTATTCACCGCGAGCAATTAGTGACCTACTTTTAGCTCCATCATACAAATAATAAGTGCCAAAAATCCAACCGCTTTATTAAAGACCCTTGAAGCAAAACAACAACAACGAATTTGCGGTCGTATATTGACGCTAATTGATAATATTGTCATCACAGTATTAAGATTCAATACTAAATTCTTAGCCGATAATTGGGCCTATTTAGAGCACCAATAACAACTAATATAATTTAGGGGCATATAGTAAAAACCAGACCATGGGATCTAGGAGCCTGTAACCATATTTAAATGACTACAACCTTACGCACCAGTCTGGGAAGGAAGTTTCAAGACTGTTTGCGGATTTGAGGAATACCTGAAGATAGTTATTGCCAGAATACTAAAATGCTGCTGCTGTGTCTTTGTTTTTATATCGCAATGCGTCCGAAAACAACACTTAAAGGTACCAGGATCCTACGATCCTAGAGCCTGGTTTTTATTATTACCCAATATGTCGCATGAAAGAATTTCAATTAATTGAAAGCATGGATGCGAACAATATCTTGTTATTTTCGCTTCCTCATTCTGGTCTGTTGCCTTGTCCTGGGGGTCGGTTGAATTTATAGCGCCTTTGACAAGATTTTCACGGATTTTTATCCTATTTTCATTTTCTGGTTTCGAGGCGATTCCAGTGGCGCCAATAATGATGGCGTCTGCAAACCAAGGTCTTCGGAAAACGCCCATGAGCATCCTGCTTTGCCAGCCTACCTTCCTTGTCCTTCAATGTCAAATTTTTGCATTTGTTTATTTGTAGCCCCTACAAAATTACTAACAATGGTTTGATCTGTTTCCAGTGTTCCGTCCCCACAACTAGCCTGCGCGCAGCCTCAATACCCCGCAACTGGCACGCACTTTCATTTCATTTTTCATTTTAACTTTTTTATCCATGGTAATCCACTCAATATTTAAATACTGTTTTACAGGGAGCCTGGACTTGCCCAAGTCGTCTTGCTTACAAGACGACTTGGGCAAGTCCACAGGGAGCCATGCTAACATAATAATTTGATAATAACTAAATATATAATATAGACCTATTTACAACATTCATCGATTAAAAAAGAAAGGAAAAACTAAAACGAGTTGATTTATAATTGGGCTTTAAATTTACTTCGAAAAGTGTAGTGTAGAGGGAGGATGACGCTTTGACACCACTATCTAGGGCATTCCAGATTTTTTAATGTATTTATAATAAAACAAAGTCGAACCGTGGTTTTTTGAACGCTCTTGAAAACCGATATAATGAGAGTTTTACAAAACTATTCATTTTTCATATTCAAGAACAAAAAATTACCAAATTTTAGTTTTTCGGTTGACCCTTCGGTCTGTTGCAACAATTTAGCAGCATTTAGTTGTTAGGAGAGGGACTGGGTTCTAGTTAACTTCAAATTCAATTAAGAAGAAGCAATTATTTGTATCGATCTTTACACATTCGTTCGTTTGTTCTTTCGTTCATTGATTCTTTCGTTCTTCCTTTCTGTAGGTTCTTCATTCCTGTATCAATTGTTCATTTATTTCCTTCTTTTATTAATTATTGCACCACTTATTTCTCCTCTACCAACCAACCAACCAACCAACCAA
>REGM01000122.1:97296-132960 GCA_004194415.1 Aurelia aurita
TTAATGTATGTCCCTAAAATGAGGTTTATTTTGTACTCTTTTCAAAAATATCATTTTGCAACTAGCTTGGACTGTTCATGTTGTTGGATGTTGGTCAATATTTGTCCTCAAAATTGGGTTTTATCGGAGTATTATAAAAATGTATGTCCTCAAAACCAGTCTTTTTAAGAGCACAATTTTTAGTGGTTCGCTGAAAAATGGGTTTGTGAAATCGTTTTTCCAAGACATACATAGGACCACCAAAAACACAGCACATGCCCACCCTGGCATTTGCCAGAATATACAATCAAGAAAAATCCTCGAAGTCCGCTGTACTTCAGTTCATTCTATAAAGACAAGACTTGCTAACTTGGATGTGGAAATCTATTTCACTAAAATCGGTCATATCGTTCTGGAGTTATTGGCGATTTGCTTGGAAGCTGTTTTTGGAAGAGTTTGAAAAAGAACTAGGAGTTACAACCAAATTTTGCAAGTTTTCAGCTTTAAAATGATGGCAATTGCATCAATCTTTTCCGAGAAGGTAGGATAAGCCTCGGGATAAGCCATGCAAATGTGAGGAACACTTTTGTATCATGTTTTCCATCCTAGACTCTGAGACCTAGAGGCTGTTTATGCTCGTTTTCATAGCCAACGTGCAGCCTCAACACTCGGAGTGTTGAGGCTGCACGCAGGCTACGTTATCACTGTTCATAAGCTGAAAACTAGAGAAGATTTGATCAACATTTCTAGTCCTTCATCCAGCAAGTTCAAAAACAGCTCCATGACAAAATTGCAGATAACTCTAGAATGAAATGAGCTATTTTAGCGAAATAAATTGGTTACCCTTGTCACTATAAAAAGGCTTGTAGTACGATGAAATTGGTTGATTATTTTTAATACAACATATACAATTTGTCAAACAACGATACTTTTTTGACTCAACCGGTAGATGAGAAAATAACTTAAGCGTTGCTATTTTGCAAAGAACTATCTCTCTCTCGTTTTTGAACTTGAAATGTTCACGAGAGCACAGGATGCAAATATCAAGAATTTGAGGAAACTCCTAAGAAACCGTGAAGTTAAGAAAGTTTGAGTCCTCAAATATACCTTAGTACTGTGTCAAATTTTTAGTTTCTTATAAAAAAATGTGTTTATGAAATCACTTGATGTCATGGAGAAATTAATTTACCTATTTACTTGATGTCATGGAGAAATTAATGGGGTTGGCTCATGGTTATAACTATTGTTGGCCTTAAAATGAGATAGATACAGTCTGACAAATCTTGATCAATGAAAAAATCAACTCTGGATCACTAAGTCTCCTTTTCGACATCAATTCTTTTAAAAATTGACAGCCGATATATCAAAGTATTGCTGACTAATGTTAAGATTGATTACGGGGTCTAGACATGTCAGATAATCGAAGCTTCTTGGCTAGTGTCATAGCCAAATGTCTAAAAAACCTCGATCTGATATCTGATGTAATCTTGTTACTGATGTAAAGAAACTTTCCAAAACATGCTTGGAAAATGACGGTAAGTAAACCACGGAATCGCGAAACGATGGAACAAAGTTATTAAACGACGGAATGGAGTCACGAAGTCGAGGAGCGGACTATGAAGCGACTGGATGAAATAACGGAATAGCGGATGTAATGTATGTCTTGTTTGTGGGCTTTTGTTTCATGGAGAAGTACCCCAGAAGTACTTCAAAGGCCCCCAGTGTGGGGATTTGGTGGGTTTGACACAGGACTAGCACAACACAACATAAATAGAGAGAAAATTTCAGCACGCTCTTGATCCCAAGAACCAAAGAGTCCAATCCTTGTAGAAGAGTAGAAAATTATTGAGATTAAAATTTCGTAAAGTGCCTATATTTAAACTACGGCAGTTCTTACGGTTACTTCTAAAGACTTACCAATTCAAACCATTGGTCAACGAGTTATAATTCATGTGCTGAATTTGAAGCAGATAACATGACAAGATATTCTTGGATAAGGGACCAAGCAAGAATTGTCACTGAGGAAACTCTGGAGTGCGGCTTAATGTCAAATGTCATAAGTGGATTCTATATTTACTTGTTCCGTAATTCCGTGGTTTCTTGATTCCGCAGTTTACACACTGCATTGAAAGATACAGGCAGAGATCCATTTCGATAACGAATAACTTGGCTTGATTGTTTAAGGTGTTATGGTTGAAAATTATTCTTATTAGATAAAATGATATATGGTTTAATGGGTTCCTGTCTAATTTGTGATTTCTTTGCTTTTATTTTTGTAAAACCGACCATCTCTGAAAGCCAATAAAGTTTGGTAAAAACAAGCTGATATTGACTCGAAATCCAGATTGTTTCTCAATTGGATACATTGATGTGGGCGGACCGCACCGAATGTTTGTTTTTTGGAGTTTCATTTCGAGAAATGGACCATGGGAGTCATGTCCGGAGGGGGGATGACGCATGTAACCCCATAAAGTTTATCAATTCGTTTTGTATGCAAACAGTGTATGACACGTAGCAAGAAATACCATATTTCCAAAAAATTGCTTTGAAGTGAGTCGTAGCAAATCCATATTTTGTTGGGGACGCCTCGGAATGAGAAACCGAACGCCTATTCCTATTTTCTGCTCATACCTGCACCTTTGATACCTTCACATTGATACCTTCACCTTTGATACCTTCACCTTTGATACCTTTGATACCTTCACCTTTGATACCTTTGATACCTTCACACATGATATCCTGCATTTTTATTCTTAACATTTTTATCGCTTGGAACTGTATGTAGTATCGAGTCATTTTATCAAATTGTTTTACAACCTGTATATTTTCAAGTAGTTGGCCTTAATTAATAATTATAGTATTTTAATCCTATTATTTTACTATATGTAGCTATGTACTAGCCAACTTTAAATAGATTGATTATTATTATTCACATAAACAGAGTGAGCATGATTCGAAAATAAAAATCTGCTATGATAGATTTGATTTTGATGATCGCCTGGTGCGTGTAAGAAATATGAGCACGATCAAAATCAATGATTTCCCTTTTATACAAGCAAAATGTTGATCGATGCGATGTATTTTGGTCCTAATTTAGGTACCTGACGCCATAGACTGATAACCTGAGTCCGTTGTATTCCTGCGGTAAACCTTTACCGAAGTAATACCATTCAAGTGGAAGAACGCGAGAAAAAAGTAACTCAGGTAATAAGTCTATTTGACACCCTAACATCATTAATGACGCTGCGCTACATTTTGTGGAGGTGTATCTTTGTGGGACAAGCTTTAAAATAGTTTGGAAGCTTTTCTTTCGCAGAAAATAGAACAAAAAATGGGCAACAAAAGTGCTTTTAAAGTAAAGTACCTCTANTTATTATTATTCACATAAACAGAGTGAGCATGATTCGAAAATAAAAATCTGCTATGATAGATTTGATTTTGATGATCGCCTGGTGCGTGTAAGAAATATGAGCACGATCAAAATCAATGATTTCCCTTTTATACAAGCAAAATGTTGATCGATGCGATGTATTTTGGTCCTAATTTAGGTACCTGACGCCATAGACTGATAACCTGAGTCCGTTGTATTCCTGCGGTAAACCTTTACCGAAGTAATACCATTCAAGTGGAAGAACGCGAGAAAAAAGTAACTCAGGTAATAAGTCTATTTGACACCCTAACATCATTAATGACGCTGCGCTACATTTTGTGGAGGTGTATCTTTGTGGGACAAGCTTTAAAATAGTTTGGAAGCTTTTCTTTCGCAGAAAATAGAACAAAAAATGGGCAACAAAAGTGCTTTTAAAGTAAAGTACCTCTAATGGCTTTTACCAAGATAAAATAAGAGAACTAAATCAGGCCGTATTAGTTGGACTATCTTAGTTTTCTTATTTTATCTTGCTTTTACGCAACATCGATGGAGGTGTGTCTAATATTGTTAGCCAATCAAGATTTCATGCTTATGCTAGCTAAGTCCATTTGTAAAGTACATGTGTTCTAACCTCGATCGATGATTAATAGTGTCGATTAGATGTCGTACAAAGAACAAGGCAGGCGTCTAAAAACAAAATCTCCGAGGTGGCAGGCCCGAAACGCGATTAGCTTATCGAAAAGTGGTTTCTTCCTTTTATCACTGCCATGTGCACTTATTGCTAATGGCAAAGCTTGCTAGACTTATCTCTACACAAAAGAAGTTGCAAGTTGCCCTGTTACATAACATTACGGAGCCTGAAGCCAATGGCCTAGCGTAGGTATGTATGGTATGGACATGAAACTACGAGTTTCTACAGGCCTCTACAGTAACAGGCGAATGCAAATCTTTACAATAACAAAGTCAATTTACCTATAGCATGGGCATAGTTAGACACTGCATGTATTTCCATTGCCTTCATGCACCTGTGCCCCAAGATGCGTCATCCATTATGCAGCCCTTCCAAGGATTGGGAACCAATGGTTTTACCCGCCAAAATGTCGCTTATTCGCCACATAAGTAAAGAAACATGACAAATCGAGCAACAATATAAATTTATAGATTTCCTTGAACCCAAGGATGCTTTAGCAATTATGTGACCCTTTGAAAGACTGGGAACTAATAATATTTCCGCCAAAACGTTGCTCATTTTTCACGTAAGCAAACAAAACTTAAAAAATCAAAAAGCAACGGTGGTTAATAGGTTTCCTTCGACTGCAAGATTCTTAAGCAATTATGCGGCACAGTCAAGGACTGGGAACCAGTTTTTTTCCCACTAAAATTTCGTTTACTTATCACGCAATTAAGTAAAATTATAAAGTGAAAAACAACTCAAATGAATAGGTTTCCTTCGTCTCAAAGATACTTCAGCAATTATACAGCACTTTCAAGGACTGGGAACCAATAATTTTCCCGCCAAAATTTCGCTTACTTATAAAGTAAGCAAAGACCATAAAATAAAATCGAAAAAAAAAGCAAATTAATAGGTTTCCTTCGATCCAATGACGGTTCAACAGTTATGTAGCCTGCGTGCAGCCTCAACGCTCCTCTCTTTGGGTGAGGAGCGTTGAGGCTACACGCAGGCTACAGTTATGCGACCCTATCAAAGACTGGGAACTAATAATTTTGCTGCCATATGTCATTTACTTATCACGTAAGCAAAGAACAATTATAAAATCGAAAAACAACGTTACTGTTGTAACTATGCAGCCCTTTCAAGGACTGGGAACCAATACTTTTCCCGCCAAAATATCATTTATTTATCACATAAGCAAGGAAAATTATGAAATTGAAAACAACAAATTTGCGAGACAGAAGGCAAGCGTGTACGGTTAGGCCACTAGCCATCAGCTGGAGCCAAAGCCAGAAATTGTCTTTGGCAAATAAAGATGGATCTGAATTTAAATGTCTAGAGACAAATTAACAAATGGATACTAGTAGGACCCCATAACAATATCCTTCATCGTCTTTTGTTTTTCAGTTCCAAAATTAGTCATGTTATCAGCTTTAGAGGTCAAGGTGTTCCTGGCTCGATGAGGGGATTTTGGCGAGGATCAGGAAAGCAATCGAATTTTTCATTTCCATGAAAGAAGGAATGTCTAGGCCTGTTAAAATACTTGGAATTTCAGAGTAGAGCTCTAGGGTTGACACGNCAATGGATACAATAGGCTATATTTGGATTGCCCAGGCCCCTGATTTAAGTCGCCTTATATCTCCGTCATTTGTCTTTAAACTAGTTTCTTGAAACAAAGAAATAAACTATAGGCCTTGTAAACATCGTATGTTGACCTAACAATACGAAACCTAAACTTCAAAGTATTCACATAAGAAACAAGACGTTGATAGGAACATGAAATTGAAATGACATTAAATTCCTTACATATACTGTAGATCAGTAAACGTTCGGTTGCTTTCTGATGTGTTTGATGTTCCAACCAACTCCAGGCCTTGTAAATATTGTTTTTTGACCTAATGATACACATACCTAACCTTCAAAGTATTCACACAAGAAACAAGACGTTGATAGGAACATGAAATTGAAATGAGTTTAAATTCCTGACATATACATCGGTAGGCCTAAAGGTTTAAATTTCTTACACTGTGTTTCTAATTACTTTTCATTGGTGTGATCAACCATCAAAATAAACTCTAGGCCTTCCAAACTTTGCAAGCTGACCTTGTAAAAACACAATTCCTAAGCCTGAAAGTTTACAGATAAGAAATGGGATCACTGGAAATGATCACAAAATTCCAAGAACATTCCTAGTTTGGCCTTCCAGATAACTCCATAGAAGAGAAGTGATTTCGCTAAGAGGGCTGGATAAAATAGGTATAAAACTAAAAGTAAGGAGACACTCTAGGCAGCTGTAAATAATCTAACCTTTATTAGAAGACTCATTTTGTTGAAGTTATCCATCTTTCTTCTTTATGAAGCGTTACTCGATCTCTGCTTCAGCAAATGATAAAAGCAACTTTGATAAATTTGAGGTGCAATAAGCTTGACTCTATCATTTAATGACGATTTCCATGAACAACTTTTCTTTTCTCAGCCTCTTATCAACAACAAAGAACGCAGAACTCGTATTAAATCAAGAAACTGATTGCATTACTACATAATTGGATAAATAACCGTGCAATCACATGTGAAAGCAGTTTCCCGCGAGATTAACCGACAGACGCCAGTTGGGTTTCAGAGGAAATTTGCTGGAGGTGCCGAAACAAATCTTTTCACTATGGCGTATACAAACAGTGATAAAAACGGCAGTTTTTAAAGAAACCATGTTTAAAAACAGTTTTTTATCTTAGGTTTGTATTAAAGCAATTTGTCAGATTGTGGTGAAATTTCTTCTTCATGAAACGAGCCCGACGATGTTTGTCTATTCATCTACGTAAATTTGAATTGCACTTTCTCTCTTTTTAATTTGTTATCGTTTTATGTCGTGCCTTTTGTTGTCATGTTCTGTAACACTGTGGTTGATAAGGCTAGCAGAATAGTATGTACAACCGACACCACAGCAACTGCCACGAGAGCGAAAACAGGTCAGGGACTGCAGGGGAATTTCACTTAATCGAAGCGAGAGCGAGGGGCTGAATCAATCCCTAAGAATCTCGTCCATCATTAGCGAAAGTCTCCAAATCTGGTGTGAGAATGGCTATTATGGCTTGCATGAATTGTATGAACTTAAGGAACTTAATGTGCTTTGCCGTAATTCAATTATCGACTTTTTTGATGTCTTTATTATCTATTTCAAAATCACAGCGTTCTATTTTGTTCAAGTCGCTTGAAGTTGTGACGTCATCAAATTGCTAAATCGTAAAAAAAGAAGGGCGACAGGCTTGTGATTACCACCATATTGTAGACCTTCAAAATTCCACCAATTTCCCAAAATTCATGAAAATTCCACCACACTCGTCCTTCCTTAATTTGGAAGCTGCAATAGTTTTAATTATTTTCAAAAATTTGCTTCAATTCTTTTCGAAAAAAAGAAAAAATGCTGTATTTTTGAAAATAATCAAAATATCAAAATGGTTCACAGTCGAGTTATAGCAAAGCTCCTAAAGTTTCCTTTCGAGCCATTTAACCCAAAGAAAGATGTAATTCTGTGAAATTTGGAACTATAAATCTCTTTGTTGTCATGAGAATCTGGTCTGCTTTTTGGAGAAGTGACTTGCCCCTCAGATAAAAAAAGGCGAGCTTTTTCATAAAAACTCTCGACTGCAGCTCAGTTCTTGTTTGAACACACGACCATAGAATAGTAGCCTGCGTGCACGCAGCAGGTAGGTATGCACGCAGGCTATAGAACAGTTAAAGCTCCCAAAAAGAAGAAGCTTAACACTTTCTTTGAATCCGTCCTTAGAGCAAAAACGTTTTTAACTTCTCGTGAAGATTTTGTTTTTCTAAAATTTAAGATACAAGCTTCTCTCCGATCGCTACAAATACATATCTTTACACTGGAAACCAGGGCATCTTTTAACATACAAAGTGGTGGGGACATTCCCCACCAGCCCTTTCAATTTCCCCACTAGTCATGCCCATTCTCCCCACCAGTGAAGTGCCCTTTTCAGTCAAAAGTGCCCTTTTCAAATATGATAAATGCAGGTTGAAGAAAAGTTTGATTCAACTCTAAGCATATTGATAAAAGCTGGAAACCACATAAATAGCTGCTTCTATTGATTCCCACCAGTGAAAAATCCTTAAAAGATGCCCTGCGGAAACAAAAATTGGTAAGGGAAATAGTTCTATAACATACAATTGTGGAGAATATTGCTCAAGAATAAGGATGCAATGACATCTTTGTCATAACATGACTTTGGCATTGGCAAGTTTCCCAGTGCTTCTCAAACGTAGTATCAGAGTTTCTTTAAAATATTTGTCCATCACACAAGATTGTCACAAACGAGTGTCTCATAAAAACATGTTTATCTGAACAAACCCCTTTTTTATTCTACAGCACAAATGAATGGACAAAAATTTGTCAACAAAATATTTCTGTGATACACTAACATTGTAACTAAGGAGATTTAAGCATCTTCTGAATGCCCGTATTGTTACCTAGGGAAGGCCTAAAACGTCAAATGAAAACAGGAACCACCCAGAAGAATTTCTTAATATTAGTTGATACCCGAAATCAATTTTGTGGAGACCGTCCCATGGCTACATTAAATAACAGTATAATTTCTTTTAGTTGAAAAAGGTAGATTGTTACAGAAGTACCCTCGATATAAACAATTTCATCAATTTATAGATTAAAATTCGCTTACCTAACATAAAAAGGTAATTACTTTCAGAGACGAATCTCTCATTAGTTGAAACTGGATTTCCGCTCATGTATCCAAGAATTACGTTCTTAGCCTTTGTCAAGATTACGACAAACTTCAACAATATTACATATTGTGGCTTGCGCGATATGACTTCATAGACTGCGCTAATTAAGCCTAAGCAAACAGTTTTTTTTATCATTTTTAGACAATCATCTTTTTACTAGAAACATCTCCCGATTTTGCAATCGGCTTTAGATTGGTTTTAGAGGGAACTTAGCTTGCGAGTCTAAAGGGAACTGAGCTTTGATTTCACCAGCAAAAATTTGTCCCTTCAAGCAAGCAAAGAACATTTTAGGAGCAGCTAATATTCCCACATTTTATCGACAATTCGCGCAAAATTGGCAAAGTCGTAAGCGGAGCAATAGATAATAGAAATTTGAAAATGGCTGGATTCCTAGTTCTTCTTTATGTAAGATTTCCTTTTGGCATGGGCGCTGCACCCTCTATAATTTCTGCTCTTGAGCCCTCCTCTCTTTGGAAAAGAGTATAACTTTGGAACAACGCAAAAGTACTTGGTGTCCCGCAATAGTCCCAGGTTTAAAGATGCCAACATTTAATTACAAGGCTAACCTTCAAATTTATTTTTCGGCAACTAGATCAAGGACCAAAGTATTTTCTCGGGTATAGCTGATCTTTTGATGGTTTGAAAACTAGCAAATTTGGTTCTTTTTAGGGCTGCCTGGTTTTGAACGATTTAGCAAAATCTCAACATTTTGGCCCTTAAATAAAGTTTGTGAAGGGTATGGCTCAAAAGTAGGGTTTTTCAATTGGTCATCGTGTACCTGTTAAAGGCTCTTGTTCAACCAGCAGCCTTTGCGCGTAGATTTCTATCGAGGAAGACATTTTCGTAGACCACAAAAATGTTCATTTTGAAAAACAGAGCACGCAAAGGACCATGGTTGGATAAGAGCCTTTAAGGAGCGAGAAGAAAATTTTTATCGCGATAAAAGACAATGAGATCATTGACAAAACAGATCAAAAAGAAATTTTAATAAAAGACTTGTTAGGTAATCGAGTGCTTGTGCCTTTTTAAGCGTGGAGACTTTTTTTGGGACATCCGGTAAAAGTGTATTTCATACTGTATGTATTCATCTGACAAAAGTCGGAGCTTTGAACTCTCGAGAAAGAGCAGATAAGAGCAATCATATTATAAAACTCGGGCCACAACATTAGACGATACAAATTGAGTTAAATGTTCCTATCTCTAAAACAATCTATTTCTCCATTTCTCAAACGAAATCGATCGTAACTTTTAACTCTCATAAAGATTTCTATTACAGAAGTTAGGGCCCAAGAAGTGATACAAATTATGTCAGGTGTTCATATCTTCAAAACAATCTATTTCTCCATTTTTCAAACGAAATCGATCGGAGCTTTTCACTCCCAAAAGAGAACAACTACAAAGAGGGGATCCTATTACAGATCTTGGAGCACAACATCATTAAATAATACAAACTATGTTAGATGTTCATATGTTGAAAACCGAGGGGCAAATCACTGATTTTTTTTTCGTACACCTTCATTGAAATCACACAAAAATCACACAAAAATCACACAAAACCTCACAAAAAATCAGAAAATCACAAAAATATCACAGAATCACAAAAAAATCACAAAAAATCACACACAAAATCACACAAAAAATCACAAAATCACAAAAAAATCACAGAAAAAAAAACGTGATTTTAAAATCACAAAAATCACGTACACTATTTTGAGAAGTGATTTGTCCCTCGTTGAAAATAATCTTGAAAAGAGTACTATAAAGGGAATGTTATTACAGAGCTTGGGCACAAGAAGAGGTGATACAAATTCCGACATATGTTCATATCTTCAAAACAATATATTTCTTTGCACTCTCGAAAAGAGTACATAAAGGGAATCATATTACAGAACATGGGGCACAAGAAGAGGTGATACAAATTCCGACATATGTTCATATCTTCAAAACAATATATTTCTTTGCACTCTCGAAAAGAGTACATAAAGGGAATCATATTACAGAACATGGGCACAAGAAGAGGTGATACAAATTCCGACATATGTTCATATCTTCAAAACAATATATTTCTTTGCACTCTCGAAAAGAGTACATAAAGGGAATCATATTACAGAACATGGGGCACAAGAAGAGGTGATACAAATTCCGACATATGTTCATATCTTCAAAACAATATATTTCTTTGCACTCTCGAAAAGAGTACATAAAGGGAATCATATTACAGAACATGGGGCACAAGAAGAGGTGATACAAATTCCGACATATGTTCATATCTTCAAAACAATATATTTCTTTGCACTCTCGAAAAGAGTACATAAAGGGAATCATATTACAGAACATGGGGCACAAGAAGAGGTGATACAAATTCCGACATATGTTCATATCTTCAAAACAATATATTTCTTTGCACTCTCGAAAAGAGTACATAAAGGGAATCATATTACAGAACATGGGCACAAGAAGAGGTGATACAAATTCCGACATATGTTCATATCTTCAAAACAATATATTTCTTTGCACTCTCGAAAAGAGTACATAAAGGGAATCATATTACAGAACATGGGGCACAAGAAGAGGTGATACAAATTCCGACATATGTTCATATCTTCAAAACAATATATTTCTTTGCACTCTCGAAAAGAGTACATAAAGGGAATCATATTACAGAACATGGGGCACAAGAAGAGGTGATACAAATTCCGACATATGTTCATATCTTCAAAACAATATATTTCTTTGCACTCTCAAAAGAGTACATTAAGGGAATCATATTACAGAACATGGGCACAAGAAGAGGTGATACAAATTCCGACATATGTTCATATCTTCAAAACAATATATTTCTTTGCACTCTCAAAAAGAGTACATAAAGGGAATCATATTACAGAACATGGGGCACAAGAAGAGGTGATACAAATTCCGATATATGTTCATATCTTCAAAACAATATATTTCTTTGCACTCTCAAAAAGAGTACATTAAGGGAATCTTTGCTGGGCACAATATTAAGCGAGACAAGTTATTTTACAAGAACATATCTTCAAAAAGATCTGTTTCTCAAACGAAATTGAGCGGAGCTTTGAACTCTCAAAAAGAGTACATAAAGGGAATCCAATTACAGAAATTTGGGGACAAAAAGTGATACGAATTATGTCAGATTTCATATCTTGAAAACAGTCTATTTCTCAAACGAAAATATTCGGAGCTTTGCACTCTCAAAGAGTAACAGAAGGGAATCTTATTGAAAAAAAGCCTTGGAGCACAACAAGTGATATAGAAATCACGTTATGCGTTCATATCTTCAAAGCAATCTAATTTCTCAACAGAAATCGATATGAGAAACGCAATAATTTTGAAAAAGGTTCATCGGAAAATGATCTAAGCGGATATTACAAATTTCATTTAATTCACGTGCCAACAAAAACATTTGCCACTGAAGAAGTTATATCAATGAATCGAATAAGTAAAAAATAGGCGGTAGTGTTTGAACTGGAATATCATCTACCCAAAATGCAATTAAACTTGAAAATATATTTGGGGAAAGGTTCTTGGCGTGCATAACAAGTCATTGACTGAAAAACAGCGTTGGTCGCAAAGATTTCTATCACTACCGGGTGAGTCAGAAAAATTGTCTACATTTGAAAAATTCGCAAAATTTGGTTTTACACTTGTTTTAAAATTGTTTCTTTTTCAGTGTAGGGTGTCCCCTTTCATAAACCCGTCTTTCTGCAGTCACGTGACCCAGTAGCAGTATTTATATTTGGTTTAGGCCCATTATCTTTATTCAGTTACAGTCTATCGAAGAAGCTAAACTTCTATCGAATATAGTAACTAACATCAGCAAAGACCAAATTGTAACGTGAGAACGATACGACCGATTTTGACAAATTCAATTGTTGTATCTAAATTGAAATGTCACCTACGCAATGATAATCAGTTTTAAGGAATTTGATGAATAGGTAGCAAAATACAGGCTTCCTAACGTTTAATTAATTTTGTAGATTGCGCTAAAGATGGCATCAGGGAAATTTTACCATGATCTGTTGTGTCATATCATGAACAAACCAATCAAATCAACCGAAATTCTTCAAGACGTGAAGGATCACGGGAAAGATTCCCTGACGCCACCTTTAGCGCAATCGTCTATTGCAACAATCTTTCAGAGCTCATAACAGTGAGTTCACAACATACTGTAAATGAAAATAGCTAAAGCAATCTTATGTCAATTCGAATCAAATTCTCCCCTAATAAGGATCCTAATAGGTAGTTTCACTGGCAATTCTTGCGGCAAAAACAAGTAGGAGGCCATGACCAGTTTCATTCCATCTCCATAATCTTTGCTTCAAGTTGGTTTTGCGACGAATTATTGGTTGGTTTATCTTGGTAGGATCATTTTCCAAAGGCCTAATCCGATTTCGCGACTACTCTTATCTGATTCATTATCCAATCTCATTACACTGGTGTTTAACACAACACATGGACAATTTTTTTTACCAAACATGCGCACCCTTGTGGAACTAAACATCACGAATTCTGCCCAGAAAAAATACCCGGCGAGGAAAGTCAAAGAGAGGACGCTAAGGGGGCCTAATTTCAATAGACCTACTCGATGCTTTAACAGTTTGAGCGGTCTCAGTTTGGTGGTACACATTTTTTTAAATAAGAAACTAGTTTATGAGAAACTAGTACTAAGACGGTTAAAATTTTAAGAAACTCTAGTACTATGTCTGGGAAGTAGTAAGAAGCTTTTAAAAGATGACTTAGAGGATATTATGGAAAATATGTCGTTGAACTCTTATTCTTGAGGAATATTAACTAACCGTTTTAAGTTTTAAACATAATAGACCACTTTTTCTACCCCATTTGATGTTTAATATGTCAAGAAACATGTCTGTAGCAGTGTTAGAAACTACATGATAATTCATGCATTTGAAAAATAAGGAACACATTAAAATACTTTTAGTACCAAATGCGGACATTTTCATGTTGACTTAAGAAACTTTTATTACTATTAATGGCCTGATCCAAGTTTCTTATAAAAAGAAACGTGTAGTCTTCTCCTGATGACAGACAACTAAAACTCATTGTAATTAGTCTAATTCTTCCTGCCGGTGAACTCTATAAAAAATTAGCTAGTTATCTTCAGGCTAAGAACGCTAAAAATAATTACTAAAACATGAGAATTTAGAAACTGATAGCTCTTTATCTTCCGTAATTCAAAATCCAAGCTGGTTAGCATAAAACCTCGAATCGCTCGTTTCCACGCCTAAGAATGATTCGAAACAACGAGGAATCAATTCGAATCCTCTGTGATCTATTCAACAGCATTTAATGTATAAAAAAATAAGAAGAATTTACGAAATCTTTAATCTTATGAATATTTGCAATAATTAGCTCAAAGATAAATCTTTGTCGGTTAATTCCTGATTCATCAACGCTAAGAGCCACAATGTTCCAACGCCCAGAGACGTAGGAACCGGGGGGCACTGGGGGTATGTGCCCCCAAAGATTTTGCAATAAACGAGAAATTGCCCTTTTTGTTTGAGGAAATACCCCTCTAGCTTAAGGAAAAATGTGCCCTTGAAGTGTCGTGCCCCTCCAAGTTTAAGATGCTTCCTACGGCCCTGCAAACGCCATTGAAAATAGCACCAGGACCATGGGCGCGAACACTGGTTTGTTTTGTTGAAAAGTATGATTTTACTGACCCAAATATTGTGTGCTTCTCCTTCCATTCTTTAGGATCTCAACTTTCGAATAGAATGAACCACCAACAACAACAACATTCCGCCTCTCAACCTAATTTTCGTTTGAGTTATAGGTTAGGAGGTAGTCTGCGTGCAGACTTGAGAAGCGGGGGAGGGAGGTAGACTCAGTGCATGTCGTAGTTTCGCTTGAACTGATAACGCTACAACTACTCCTCACTGCAGCGACAACAACAACAACAACAACAACAACAGCAATTCAATTCAATTCAATGAAATGAGCGTAAGTTGAGGGCTTTATGCAATGAGGCTAGGAGGGAGGTGGAATGTTGTTGTTGGCGGTTTGTTCGATTTTTCAAAAGTTGATAGCCCAAAGAACTCGAGGAGAAGCACATCACATTTAGGTGAGAAAAATCATACTCCCACCAGTGTCCGCGTTGCCCAATTAAAGGCAAACTTATTCAGTGTTATTTTTAAAGAATACAATCAACTGTCTATGCACGGACACCTCTATAAAATGGACACCTCTACAAAGCGGACACATCTATATAGCAGACATTCATTTTTGTCTCGATCGATATGACAGTTGACTGTGTTTTTTTCGCCTGCACAGCGTCGTTGTGAAAACACAGAGAAAAGAAGACAAAGAAACTAAAAGACCCACAGGGAAACAAAGACATAGAAACGAAAAACACCAAAATATCCTACTTGCTCATGATCCTAGCGCTAGCGTGGTTTTAAATTCAAAGACAACTGCAACACCAAATATGACTCAATTTCACCTTTCTGGAGTTTTACTGTCCCTTACAAACCCTCAGTGACAGTCCTCGGGCGTCAACCTCAGAAACAAACGCTTTATTTAGGTTATAGAATGATTCAACTCTGAGGTGTATCCTGTATTTCAATATGCAGATATCATCTGTAAGGATTTTATTAAAGGCTTATTAGGCCCAAATAAACAGAAATGACATTGTCATCAAGCTAATTACAAAATCTACTTAATATCTGGCCTAATCGTCGCCACTCTTCCCTCCCAGACAAAGGCGACGTTTCGTCACTGGCTGGACTGAACGAGACTAAGTTGCTTTACAAAAGAACGTTAAATTTGAAGTAGGGGTCAATACTGACATCAAAATTAAGTCATATATCTTCTTCTGACTTTCTCAATTAAGTATTTGTTTAAAGTGGTCTACATGTCATCATCAAAACAAGCTTTTGTGAACTTTTTACATTTGCTTGACGTAAAAATGGTTGTAACGTTTGGGGAAGACGCTAACCGTGACCTTATATTGACGTAGAGACTACAGTATAGTTTACCTTGACAATATACATGTATATCCTATCAATTCATGTTGTACTACTACAGGGTGTTTCAGAAAAAACGCAACCCAATAATTGAAAATTAAAAAAAAATAATAAGATTTGAAGAGATGCAATGTATACCATCAGAGAGTACAATCTATCTTCTTTCCAATGATATGCAGTTTGGGTACAGCAATGGAATTATTTGTCATTTAATTGATATTTTAGTAAGTATGGCCTATTCTACATGCAGCATGCTGTAAGAGCAAAATCAAGACCTTTTTTAGCGTAAAAAGGTACAAAACAGATTTTGTGAAAACATTTCAGGCCTAGAAGCACTTGAGGTGATGCCCTTAGGTAGGAAACATGCAAATTTACTCCCATGAGATACATTAATATAAAATGATAAAATAAGCTCTGACAAAGAGAAACTTTCGCCTATGAAAATGTTCAGTCACTTTCCTGCATCTAAAATAGACCATACTTTCTAAAACGTCAATTAAGTGATGAATAATTCGATTAATGTAGCCAAGCTGGATATCATTGGAAAGAAGATAGATTGTGCTATCAGATGGTATGCGTCAGACTAATTCAAATATCATCATTTTCAGAAGAATATCGAATAAAGGTCGGTTGTGTTTTTTCTGAAACACCCTGTATAACGTACTATTCGTACTGCTTGCGAAACGAAACTTGTCAGGGAACCAGAAACCTTGGGTGCCTACTCAGAAATCGCTTTGGATCTGAAGTTGAATGCAAGTCATAACAAGTTCTGTCAACTTTCTACCGTCACCCTATATCCAAAAATGTTGCAAAATTTGAATGAGGTGTTCGCCAGGAAAATACCGGGTGACTCAAGAAATGTCCCCTTGTTCGAAATATCATTGCAGCCAATTTACTTGCGCTGTAATCATCAAAATTGATTTTTCTAATGGCTACAAGATCAAAGTTATATTTTTTGTATTTTTGTGGTAATTTTCAAAATAGCAGTCCCGTGGTAATTTCGAAAGAGTCAAGAAATTAGTTTTGCAGGACATCCAGAAAATCGAGGGGCATTTCACTCTTTCAAAAAGGCGTACGAGATTTTTTCAGAACAAAAGGATTTTTAGGATCTTTGATGGATTTTTATTGATAACAAGAGGATTTTTCCCAAAGGTGTACGAGATATTTTGGGAGTGAAATGCCCCTCGCAGAAAATGGCCTGAAACGAACGATCAAAAACACCTCAAAATAACGGAAATGCAGCTTGTCAGTTATACTATTGCAATAAATATTATATCAATTTCAGTTTCCATCTCAGTTTCAGTTTATCATTTTATCATTTTATAAAGTCCTCCAATTTCGATGTACTATGGTTCATCTTATAGCAGAAATACTAACTTAGATGTGGAAATGTATTTCACTAAAATCGGTCATATCGTTCTGGAGTTATTGCCGATTTTGATTGAACGCTGTTTTTGGAAGAGCTTGAAAAAAAACTAGAAGTTACAACAAAATTTGCAAGTCTTCATCTTTTAGTGGCAATTGCACCAATCTCTTCTGAGAAGCTAAGAAAAGCCATGCAAGTGCGAGGGACACATTTGTGTCATTTGTTTTCCACCCAAGAGGCTGCTTATGCTCGTTGTCACTACTGTTCAAAAGCTGAAACTTGGAGATTTCATGAATATTTCTAGTCTTTTAACAAGAATGTTCAAAACAGCTCCGTAACAAAATTGCTGATAATTCTAGAACGAAATGAGCTATTTTAGCGAAATAGATTTCAGCATCTAAATGCACCTTTACACTATAAAATGGCATGTAGTACGATGAAATTGGTGGATTATTCATAATTATACAATTTGTCAAATGCCGATACTTTTTTGACTCAACCGATAGAAAGTATTTTTGCTAGTTAAACGGTATCACACTGGTTTTTCCTATAGCGTAGCCTTTGGGGCACAACAATTGACTCTCGTTATAGAACTATAACTTAAGTGTCTACAAAGTCAAACTGCTAATGACAACATCTAGGAAGCATTAAAATTTCACTGGGAGATGCCAGTTGCTAGAACAGTCAGTGAAACGCTACCAACAGGGAGAGCAATGTATCAGAAACTGCACCACCAGTAAGTGCCAACAAAGTGGATCCAAATCAGTTGATAGTTAGATTTCAAAATTTGTCTAAATCTGAATTTGACAGCAGAAATCTGTCTGTTTGGCTCACTAAGTACAGTACCATAATCTCGAAACATGTGCCACACCTATCAAAGAGTACATGGACTCTGAGGTACTTCTTGCCTGAGGGGAATTGTTTTCACAAAGTGAGCCAAGACCAACTCCGTTAAGTGAACCGTCAGCTACACATAAAGACTTCTACTACTGCTACTGGCCCTGGCTAAATTGGCAACCAATCTTTGATAAACGTTTGAGATTTTGCTCATGACAAGCAGAAAACAGTTTAGAAATATATCAAATGGACCTTTCACTAAATTCTCTTTGTCGAGCAATTCTTGAAAGGATTATTGAAGCACCGTAAAAGCATTCTTTTTCGGATATATTCTTCTTAGGACAAGTAGAAAGTGCTTTGAATAATTTAAAAAAACGTTGAAATAAAATAAGAGTTTTTAAAACTGTTCGCCGTTAGCCTCGTCCTAGATTGGCTGAGCTACCTATTTGTGAAATACCTAGACGTTAAGAAAAGTCTTCCAAAGTTAAGAATTCTACCAATTTAAGCAGTTTACATATTCAAGAAGTTTTATATTGAAGTGATTATTGCTTGGTGCAATGAAGTCCAGTAAATCTTGCAAAGAAACGAGGCAGCTATCGACGAGTAACTGGTAGTTATAGAATCAAAGCTACTATTCCCAAGGCACGAGATTTGTTTGAAACAAGATTTGGACCAAACTGAACTGTGCATTTCTAACAGCCGCTCGTTAAATTTTCCTCACAAAGTAATGTTCTCGAAAATTCATTCAGCTGATGCCAAAAGCAAAATTTGGTGTCAAAATTTGTGATACCTGTCAGCCTTTGACTCAAAAATGTGTGGTTCGCATGGAGGAGAAATGGGCGGATTCGTGAACCAATAAATAGCATGAGCTTAAAAATTTGTCCCTTGCGCAAAGCATGACCACCAGAAATGAACAGAAACAATTTCTGCATACAATAATTTTAGTTGAAAAGAAAACTGAAGATTAACTATGTCGTAGTACAAATAAATAAAAGGACTTCAAAAATATGCCAAAGCTGTAAAATGATTCAAAATTAATCTTCGTCAGCAACTATTAAGATAATAAGTTATCAGGTTACTGACAAAGATGAATTTTGAAACATCCAAACATCATTGATATATTTTGTATTCTCTTCTTCAGAGAACATCCATTACTTATTCCTTATGCCTCGGGTTGTCACCAACGAGAAACAGACTATGTGTCAGGTACTCAGTTTTCCAGCTTTTTGAAGTTGAAAGGTTCGGTAAAAGTAATTCTACCTATAGTAATGGTTAAGAAAGCAGAACAATTACCCAGCCAGTAACTTCTCTTCGGTGCCAGGCCTAACTTCAGGAATACAAAATATTCTATCACTTAGTTAAACAAATACAGAAATGAATATAAATTGCAACTTACCAATTTTGTTGGCAGCAAAATGTTTTTTTCTTTTCAAGGATGCTGAAATAGTTTGGATCTTCTTGACGATCGACTGCAAAAATTGATGTCGCTCTTCAGAGGGCTGTGTCCGCAGTTGCTCTATCACTGAAGATTGAAGTTGTTCTTCTGGGATTCTGGGAAGTTGGGACAATTTCTCCTCAGCTCCAAAAATTCTTTAGAGTTGTTGTTACAGTTGCTCTGTTGTTGAAGAACGATGGTAAACTTCAACGCTATTCTTCTGGGATGTTGCGAAGATTCCTCTCTTCTCAAAGATGTTGTGACAATTGCTCTGTTATTGAAGCTCGGCGCCGTCGACCAATGTACCAGAAAGCAGAAGAACCTCGATTGAGTTAGCCTTCTATGCAGATGCTTTTTATATTCATCGGTTAATCTAATGTTGGCATGGACTGATCCACTTTATGATGTGAGCAAGCCTAACGAGCCTTTGAATCCAAACCACAAGGTAACTATAAATCCTTCGATTATTCTTTGGTGACCACTGTTTTTCGTCTGACGATTTCGAAGTTAGCCACGAGAAACCAAGCAGAGAAAATTAGATTAAATAGAGAGCAAAAAGTCATCGGACTGCCCAGAAAATAACCAATAGCTTAGTTATCAAAACTTATCAAAACAGAAGCAGTTTTATGTGTTTTTAATTCGAAGCTCGAGCCAAAAGCTTGTTAGAATCGTAATTGAATGCGAGGAGAAAATCCTATTAGAAATGTGTTGTTTACAGTTGCCCCACAATTGATTTCACAGCACGACCTACACTCAGGCCTCCCAATTTTCTGTTGTTATGAAAGACTGATCGTAAGAAAGAGTGTAAGATAAATATAAGAAGATCATAGAAACAAGATTAGCAGAAAGAAATACAAGAAACACATTATTACAAATTAAAACACAATGCAGAATGACATGGTCACAAAACTTAGTGTTCCTAAGCACGATCAATGCTCGATTTGAAAGAATAAGGCGAGGCTATCCTTTCGTGACCCAGCTGATTTCTGTCAGTCCATGTCACGATATATGCCTCGCTCTCTCTGGGGATTGTTTCGCTCTCTCCAGGGATTGTTACCTCTAATTTCTTCAGGAAATGTGGCAAAGTAATACAAAATGTACTATATATGCCGAATGAGTGAAAACAGTTTGGGCGTTTGCGGAAAAGTAAATTCGTTAATTATAAACCACCATTTTTCATGAATCATGCATTGTGTCATAGTGGGAAGCTTTTCTTTAGACGTAGAGCTCTATTTCATTCAAACCGGTTCCACCGTCCTGAGGTTATATATATATTCCATTTAGACATTTTCTTCAAAGGCATCTTTTGGAGATTAAATCTTCAAAAGTTGCTTTTGAAGAAAATTTCATTCTTTTTCTAAAGTTTTGACATACGAACTGATGCGATATCTGCACTGCTGTCTAAGTGCCCAGGTGAGAGGTCTGGGTTCACCAGTGTCCGTGATGGAAACTGATTCGCAAGGGGGCCCTACTTCTGTGCCAAGAGCAGCATAATATTCAGTGGGGAATTGGAACTCCGTAGCTTAGCTACGAGATATTTCATATCGGGGCTGGGGACAGATTTTGCTTCATATTTTTCACCGGAGAAATCGTCGGGGTAGAATGTGCCGGGACACTTGGACGGGGGTGTATATCTCTCTTTACCAAAGAGCAAGTCTGCACAATGGCCTCATTCATGATTCCGAAATCAAGCACACAAATCTGACTTGAAGATTAAGTTGTTAGCTTGGGAATCTGAGGTATATCATGAGAGGTCCAATTTCAAGTCCAAGTTTTGAGATTAATAAGGGAGGGTCGTTGCTCCCCCTTAAAAACAAGCCTGCTCCCTTCAAAACTGGACTAGATTTTCCAGATGTTTCATCTTCCCAAAGATTTGTCTCCTCCCTGCTCCTTAGGTCCCGTAATTTTTATAGTCGTGCTGCCTTGCTCCCAAAAACCTCTATGAGAGCCTCCGTTTCGGAAACTCCCAACCAAGAAGTTAGAAGTTAATTTATTTATCAAACTTCCTGAGCGTATACACCCCGTTTACATTTACAGCCTCGTTTACAAACAAAGCGTCTCCGTTGCCAAGCGACGGCTGTGCTCAAATAAAATGGTGTCCAATGTAAACAACGAAAGCTGCAGGAGTTCAGAANGCTTTGACTTGAAATATGAACTCAGGAAAGAAGGAATTAAAAATATCCTTTATTTTCTTCCTTTGTCGTCGCATGTAAAATGAAAAATGAACCTGATAGTTTAAGTACGTCCACGTTCTTGCAGTTTCTGTAATTTTTCTAATAACGCGCCGTTCTGATGTGTGCGGCGTTTATTTGAGGTTAGGCGCTTATTAGAGGAAATACGGTATTTTTCACCCACCCCGTTTACATTTACAGCCTCGTTTACAAACAAAGCGTCTCCGTTGCCAAGCGACGGCTGTGCTCAGATAAAATGGTGTCCAATGTAAACAACGAAAGCTGCAGGAGTTCAGAAGAAACAGCCAACAGATGATTGTAAATAATTAATGGACATAGAAATACAGTGAATTAGACGTTAAGAATCAAACAAAAAGACATTCCTATGGTTTATCACGAAGGAAGCGCATCGTTCATTGAAAACCATGCGCCAAACACTCCAAATTCTAGCAGGTCGGCTACCACTTTAAACATTCATGGCATTCATCACCACCTCATCGGCGACGACGTTGCGTTTCCACATCAGCAACACAACAATGCAGCAACACAAGTATCACAGAAAACCAGAGAGTCAGCAGAAATCAAACGCCAACGAGTATCATTTCAATACCAGCAACATGAAAATGCGGCAACACAAGTATCGCAGAAAATGAGAATATCATCTGTCGTCAAAAGGCTGAAAGCTAAAGACAGAATTCCTACTGATATGGAAGCTTTGCCAGACAGCACATTCGCTGAAGATCCTTTTATGAAGGAAGAATTCAGGCCTGAAACAGCAAGCACAGTTTTGCAGTATGCTGATGCACCAATACAAATCACACAGCATCCTTTAGGACGGCCCACGAGGGCGACTATTTTGAGAAATCTTAGAAGAATTCAATCAGCTCCCTCAGTATGTTCTGAATTTTCATGGATCAAAGAGAACAGGCGACTTTGTAACATCAGAGATTATTACAGATTGTGCAAGCCACCAAAATATGTGCAAGGTGAATCAGTGCATGCCTATTTAACTGGGGCTAGATACACCAGCGCTCGTTGGTTGGATTCTGTCTGTCTGGAAACTCAAGGCTTGTACGTAAACAAGGAGAATTTAAGAAATGTATTTCATGTGCCCAACCCCCCTGATACAAGTCATCGCAAAAATAGGAAAGTCAGTGGTACTGGTACGGGTACTGGTAAGAAGAAACCGCTAGCAAGTAATCCCACAAGCTCAAATGTTCTACAAGTTAACGGAATAGGATATAAAAATATTGGTACCAATACTGAGCCACATTATTTAAGCGTGAAAAAATGGCATGGAGCTGAATGGCAGATAAATTTACCAGATTGTTACAAGCCAATGGAAGAGAGATACAACTCATTTTCTAGTACAAACCTCAAAGTAAAAAGAGTGAAGTCTGAATATAGAGATCCAGTAAAAATGGCTATATTGAGAGAAAGAGAAAATCAGAGCGCATTGCAAATAAATGAAGGAATTTAAAAAAAATTGGAGTTTTGAATCTTCACCACACAAATTTATAATTAAAAATAAAGACATTTTTAGATTTATAAACTTGGAATAACAAAGCATGTTACGTATAAAAAATTCTTGAGATTGCTTCTACAACTCTTTGGTTAAAAAAGTTGATGTAACATATAATGAAAGAGAATCAACCAACATAAAAGTGGCTCAAGCCACTCTCTTTTTTTAGTGTTTCACCTGCTCGAATCGCCCGCAAGGGCCCCACTGCCGAAGCCAACCAGACAACCCCTACTGGCACCTCATCCCAAGGAATTTAAGCTTTTCTCAGTGGAGAGAAACATACAGAACTTTTAGGATGAGTGGTCAGGTACTTCCCCAGGCAGCCAGCCCAGGATTCGAACCCACAACCTTCTGCACAGAAGGCAAGCACTCTAACCTCTAGGCTTAACTACGCTACCACCTCTTGATGCCAGTCAAAGGTTAACCAATCAAATCATGTGTAGTCTCGAGTTCAACTGATGGCACATGTCTGGTTTTTGCTAACTCCTGGTAGCATTCTATTTGTTAAACACCACATAATATACTGTATACAGTGGTTGCTTAGTGAATGACCTGATATAAAGATGAGATCTCATAGGTCTATAAATAGCCTACTGTATTTGATTATCTTGACGTTGAACCAATAAAACAAAATCAAAGAAACAGTGGGTTGTGTAGGTTTTATCTTTGTCCTGTTTATGGACCACACCATTAAGCTCAAACCATCGACTTTAAATGACAAAATAAATATTTTGACAGCAAGTAAAATCATCAGACAGCTTTCAAAGGTTGAAAATATTGTTATAAATACATTGCAATATTACAATTTTCCTACACTAAAAACTAATTACATTGTAACATAGCTTTTAGAATAGTGTTTGCTGCGACTGCTAAGCTAAAGACTGTTCTGCATATTTAAATACATATTAAAACCAGCTCAAATTTACAGGAAAAGTTAATTTAGATTTCAGAATAAAAATCTAAAAAAGGTGTCTCATTTTGAAAATCAATATGCAACAAAAACTCAAAATGCTGTATATCAGACGTCTACAAAAACCGAAAGTGGTAAAAAAATAGATAAAATATATCAATATATCTAAGTTTTCATTTTTTTGTACTTACGCTCAGTCTTTCCTGGTTGCTTCACCTTAATTTTAGCTGTATTCTTATTCTTAGTAGAACTCTGAAAAGCATTTACAGTAGCAGAAGCATGGCTCAATGCACTGTAAGAGACAGTCGCTGCTTGCCGTTTTTCTTGTAATTGTGAGTTAACGTGACCTCTCAGTCTTTCATATCTTTTGCTTCTAGAATCAAAAATAGAATACAGGCTTTGAGTCATATTTTACAAGGCTTTAAAGAGCTGCAATGCAACCCGCAAGTACCATTTTGGAATATATACCTTGAGTCAAAACAAACTTGTATTTTGTAATCAAATTTTGTTATTTTTCAAAATGTAAGTACATATTTTTCCACAACCGCTACAGCTCTAGGTCTGTAGTCATGAGTGTAAGGGATGGCCAACGTTTAGGGGGGTTCATATGGATTTTGCCCAAATATCATGGCTTCATTGATTAAAAACTGCCCGAATGGAGCCTGAAATGTCATACATTTTGCCTGAGAATGGGGCTGCAGCCCACCACCCCCCAGCCTCCCACACCTGTGTTTGTAGTATTAACAAAATTTGGCTTTGGAGATGAATAAAGTGGCCTCCAACGAGCACTATCAATTCACGCTTTCACACAAAAAGACTGAATTCACATGTCATGCAATGAGAAAAAATACCACGAAAAGCCAAACATCAAGCCAAGCAATTTAAGAAATAACGCAATTTGAAATGAAAGACTACACGTTTCATCATGATGCCCAAAGTTCATTTCATGCTTCCACATAAAAATATATTCCATTTCATTCACACATGAAAAAAGGCCAATAACGCACAAATCATGCACGCACAAATCATGGGGCCACAATATGTAAATAACAGATGGGTAGGGAGGATATGGTATCTTACCTTAGCAAACAAGTCAGGAAGAAATACAGCAATGCAAGAATAATCATAGTTAGAGAAGTGAGCATCGTTTTCCAACTGAAGCATAAGATCAGCGATGGCAGCATCAATCTGAAGACAAACAATAACAATAAAAAATACACAACTTTCACAAAAAACTGCAAATTTAGTAAGCCATACGCTGGACAGTTAAAAAATGATATTTGAAAAATGCAGCCCTGTTATTTGTGGAGATTGGGCAAAAAACAGGTACAACAATTTATTCAATCCTTAAGAAGCCTTGAATTTTGATTAAATGATTTGTAAATTGATATGTAAAACAAATGATACTCATGCATTCATTTCTAAACTAATGTTTCCATTAAAAAACTCTATTCTGTACTTACAAGAGGTAAGCAAGACCTTTGGCCCAGTATGCAATTTTCTTCTCCATAAAGTCACAGCATTTATTGCCGGGTTGAATTAGAAACAGCGCACATGGGCATTCCAGCACAATTAGGAGAATTCCAATAGCCCTGAAAGAAAATTATCACAACCTGTAATCAAGTTCAATTTTATAGTGATTTCATAAACTGCAGAATCTCCTACAAACCTCTATATTTCAAAAAATGCTTCTCTCTTTTCTTCATTGCTAAAGTAAATCAATGGAGTTAAAAGCAGCTTAGCTGGAAGGAATGGGGCAATCTAAATATGGCCTGTTGTATTTGAAGTCCTTGATAGATAAAAATAAAAAGAACCTAAGTGGCATGTGGCCTTCTTTTGTTCTATTCTTAGACTTGATCACTTATATCTCCGTTCATTTACTTTTAGTTTCAAGGCAGGTCAGGATGGTAAAGTTGCAAAGAGTGTGGGGAAATTTTTTAAACAAATTAGGATGCATTGTTGTTGTTGTATACTTATTTTAAATCGATAAATATTTCTAGCTTTCTATTTACAAATATGTACAAAGAAGACTAATCTACATCGATTAACAAAAGACATAAATAAAGGAAATAATTTACTAAATATTACACGAAAAGGATCTTTTTGGGATATTTACAGATAATATTCACATAACGACTATAGATTCATTCGTATTTACAGACATTACATTTACAGTTTGGACCATCCCATTCTTTGATCATTCGTTTGAAAATATTCAGATTATCTGCTGTCTTGATGTTATTTGGTAATCCGTTCCAAATTTGAGGCCCAAGGGACCTTAGACTATTAGAGCCAAAAGTTACTTGGTTTGGCCTGTGATGCTGTAAGTCAAAAGGTTGTCGTAACGAGTAGTTTGATAATTTTGATTTAAAAATGTCCTGCATAAATGAAGGATTGAGGCTCTTAAGCGTTTTGAAGATTTCCACACATAGGACCTTCAAACGGGAAATATGCATTGTACACCTACTTGACTTGGAAAGTAACTCACTATATGAACTTGAATGATCATGATATAAGAATCTTAAAGCTCGTTCTTGTATTTTTTCAATTCTCTGCATGGAGGCCGCTGATGAAAAACACCAAACCAAAGGACAGTAATTAAAATTTGAGTATACGAAACTTTGAACGAGAGTTTCCCTCTCTTTGAAACCGATAAATGACTTAAGTCGCTTTAAAACATTTAGCTGCGTTGCAGCTTTTCTGCAAAGTTCAGAAATATGTGGTTCAAAATTTAATTTATAGTCAAGCTGAACACCTAGGAGCTTCACTGTTTCTTCGGATTTGATTGTTTTGTCCTGAATATTCACATTCATTCCACAAGTATTTGTCCTGTCTTTCTTTATTATAAGAGAATGAAATTTGTCGGGATTTGCAATCATTTGATTTTCTTTTAGCCAATTCAAAGCCACACCTGCTTCCTCTTCCAGTACCCTGATCAAGTCTGGTACAGTCTTTGAAAAATAAACAAGTGTGTTGTCGTCAGCGTAATTATGTAGCGTTGCGTGCTTTATAAATAAAAAAAGGTCATTTATGTATACGTTAAACAAAATAGGACCAAGAACAGAGCCTTGAGGTACTCCTGACAAAATTGTCTGATAAGAACTGTAAGTGTTATTAATTCGAACAGCCTGTTTGCGACGTTTCAGATACGAATAAATATAGACCAGGGCATTTTCATCGAAACCATATGCATGAAGTTTAGCAATGAGCAGATCATGTGGGATACAATCAAAAGCTTTTGATAAGTCCATAAGGATAGCACCTATTATGTAGTCATTGTCAAGTTTCACTCTCCATTCCTCAATCATGCGTATCAGTACATGCTGTGTCCCATATGTCTTCCGATATGCTGCTATGAAGACTGAGAGAATTTCATCTAGATAGGGCATGAGCTGATTTTTCAGTACTTTTTCAAACACTTTGGAGAAAGTATTAAGAATGCTAACAGGTCGATAATTTTTTTCCACGGTGCGATCAGATTCTCCTTTATCTAAAGGGCGTACTGCAGCACGTTTTCCATTATCTGGAAATCTATGGTTGCGTATGCTGCTGTTAATGGAATTTGTTAAGGGCACAGTAAGCTCGTTCGCAGCTAAGGAGACGAGTTTTGGTGGAATACAATCTTCACCTGTTGACTTCTTTCCATCCAGAGACTCGAGTAATTCTAAAACCACTCGATTCTCTACTTCATGGAAAGAAAACTGATGAAAATTGTTTTCAGGATTTTGTGTGATGGCTAAAATGCTAGGATGATTCTTATATTGTTCAAGAATAAGACAGATTATTTTTCGATCATCATCTGTTGTTATAGTATCTGCTACATTGAAAGGTTTCTTCCCACTTGTTTTCTCGACAATGTTTATGTAATGATCATTAAATATTTCAGTCAATTTTTTATCATCAGTAATAATATTTTCATTTTTTATGAGGGAAATATCACTTTCTGCTAGACTACCTTTATTAGACAAAAAAGGTTTGATAAGTCCCCAAAAAGCCTGGTTAGAAATAATGCCATTTTCTGTTGCTCGTTTAAAATGTTGCTTGATCGCCTTCTTTCTCAATGAAACGCATTTATTTCGTTGCTTTTTGAAAACAAGTTCGTTTTGTCTTGTGGGATTTTTATTTAGTCTATTTTTCAACCTCGTCCTGGTATATATTGCCTTCTGCAATTCTCGATTCATGAACGGGGCACTATTTCCTCGCTGAAAGTCGAGTCTTCGGAAAGTTGTTGTGAGATTATCATAAGAGCTTTCAGGGTCTCCTACCTCACCAAAATCAGCAATTTGCACATCCGACAAAAAGTTTTCTTTGTTAAAATGTTTGTAGCTTCGGTACTTGATTTTTTTAGGTTTTAAACGAGGGACTTTAGATTTCATAGTGGTAACGACCAAACAGTGATAGTCGCTGAGACCAGTTTCAATGACTGACGTTTTCTGAAAACATCTTGGTCGATTAGTAAGAATTACGTCAATGGACGAGCTGCTGTTCTTAGTAAAGCAAGTGTGATCAGTCACTAAGTTTGCAAGTCCAAAGATGTCACAAAAAGAAAGAAATTTATTGTAGGTAGAATCTTGTTTGTTCAGAGTGTCTATGTTAATGTCTCCCATTAGAATAACATTGTCGTATTTGTCAAAAGCAATATTTAGAGAAGTTGTCAGGTCTCTGAAAAAGGAATCTATGTTGCTTGAATCTGGAGGGCGGTAAATGCTGTAAATAATCCATTTCCTTTTGTTGACAGTCATTTCCGAGCATAAAAGCTCCAGATTGGATGTCTCCAATGCTGAAATCCGATTACAAAGAACGCCTTTCCTAACATACTGCAAAAGACCCCCACCAAATTCATTTCTATCTCGACGCATAGGAACCTGATATTCATTAATAAGAAAATTTTCAGTTCTAAAATCAGAACCAAGTTTTGTTTCCCCTATTACCAAAATGTCAGGTAAGCACCTTTCAACGATTACTCTCAGATCAATTATTTTATTCCTAAGACTGTTTATGTTTAGGAATCCAATGAGGGGATGATCATGATATTTAGTTCTTAGGCTGAAAAGTTTTTCAATTTCACATGATTCATTAGAGCTAGATGTTGAAGAAAGTGCTATGGGAGAAGTTGGGGTAGCGCATTCTACAACTAGTGGTGTGCTCTCAAGCAATGATAAATTTGAATTAAAATATAAGTTTGAATTGTTTGAAATTGTTGCTATTGTAGGTGTACCAACATTGGATTGCAATAAACAACTATCACTCACCGATGAAATGGAATTATGCTGTAAACTACTGTTACTGTCCTTCTTATGATTTTCATTACTTTCTTGCCTGTTTGAAGGCTCGTTTTCTCTGGCTGTCAGTCAGACACTCTTCAGATAATTCATATAGTTACTTGCTAAAATGTTTGTTCCTCGAAAGTTTGAGGTGGAGTCCCCACTTATCCAGATGATGTCTCTCAATGTTGTCATGTTTGATGAAGTCAATGTCAAGATCTTCTAATTCTCTTTCCAAAATCTGGTTCACTTTCATTCGTTTTCTCTCTAAATCAATTGAATCAGTCCTGACTATAAGTTCTGATATTGCTACGCTGCCAACTCTTTCACTTAAATAAACTCTTTCACTTAAATAAATTCTTGACGGGGATGAATTTTTCAAGTTGCTATATAATGTCTCGTTCAATTCTTACCCTGACCATCCCCCCGGGCAGCCCTGGGGTCGATGAAAATTGATTGCGCAAATGCCCGGGGGCGGGGGCAATTTTTTTGGCGAATGCCCGCGGGCCGGGCACTGAAAACATAATAATAATAATAATGATACATTTATAAAGCGCTAAAATCTATGAATACATATTCTGAGGCGCTGTACAATTTTATTCCAAAGTAAAATCATATTGAGTTAGTTAAAGGATCTACAGGTCAAATGCTAAAAGAAATGTCAAAGGATAAATGGTCATTTATTGGTTAAAAGCAGGAGTAATGCAACAACGCCTTTGCAAGTTTCTTGAAATTTGTGAAGTTTTATTTTGTATGCAGTTTGGGTTCCGTAGTGGACATTCCACAGATCATGCACTGATTACCTTGACTGAAAGCATTAAGTCCACACTTGACAATAATAAATTTGGATGCGGTATATTTATCGACCTTCAAAAAGCATTTGAGACTGTAAACCATGAGATACTCCTGAGTAAGTTAGAACACTATGGAACAAGAGGCACGGCACTCAATTGGTTTCAATCCTACCTTAGTCACCGTAAACAATTTGTTTCAATTAATGGATACTCCTCCAACCTCTGTGATATATCCTGTGGTGTTCCCCAGGGATCAGTCCTTGGTCCACTGTTGTTTCTCATCTACATTAATGACTTACCTAATTCTTCCAAACTGTTGTCATTTTTTCTGTTTGCTGATGACACAAATATTTATTTTGAAGCTGATGATCTCGTAGGCCTCACCAAAACCATCAATAGAGAACTTAGTAGAGTAAAATCATGGCTTGACTGTAATAAATTGGCACTCAATATTGACAAGACTAACTTTGTTCTTTTTCACTCCCCTTGGAAAAAATTATCAGACGTTATTAACCTTAAATTTGGCAAGAAAATGATCCAAAGGACCAGATATGTCAAGTTTCTAGGAGTACTTCTGGATGAACATCTCACCTGGAAATACCATGTTAATGAACTTACTAAAAAACTGTCCAGATCTTGTGGAATATTTTTCAAAATGAGACACTATATCCCCTTACCAACTCTAATTTGCCTCTACAACTCACTATTTTCTTCTTTCCTTAACTATGGCATCACAGCCTGGGGCCTTACATTTCAATCATATCTTAATCCTCTCTTCCTTCTGCAGAAGAAAATCTTAAGATGTATAAATTTTCAACCATTCTCAGCTCCATCAGCACCAATCTTCCTTTCACTTAAGATATTGAAAGTTGAGGACCTGTTACATTGAAATATTCTAACCTTTGTCTATAAAGCTATAAACAAGTTATCTCCCATTTGCTTTCACAACTACTTCACACCAAACTCATCGGTTCACAGAATTGGAACTCGTCAAGCAACTAGAGGCGACCTCTTCAAATCTTTCAAAAACACCACTGTATATGGTTTGCAAAAAATTCAGTACTTTGGTTCCAAACTTTGGAATACTCTTCCGCTATACATTCGTGTTGCTAGCTCTGTCCCAGTTTTTCGATCAAAACTGAAGACACACCTCATCAATTCCTATTCATAACTCTTATAAGTTAGGACTTTATTTCCCACTCCCATCACCATTTCAAAAGCACATCTTGTATCTGGTTATCTTTTATAAAAAATTTTAGTTTCTTTGTTTTTATGGGGGGGCTCTCTCTCGATTAGTTAACCTATTTAGAGAGCTCCTCCTTAGTCAATCAATCTTAAATGCAATCATGTAAAGTTCTTTTTCTGTATTCCTATTACTTTATTTTCTTTAGTGTGTATGGTATCTTGTAAGTATTTAATTGTAGTGTATCATGTAGAATTGTACTTAGGACTGATTGATAAATGAATGAAACTGAAACTGTAATTAAATATGTTTTTAATCTTGATTTAAAAGTTTCGATGTCTTGAGATTTTCTAACTTGAACTGGTAAATTATTCCACAGTTTTGGAGCCGCAGCAGCGAAAGACCTATCTCCACGGGTTTTAAATTTTGTTTTTGGAATCACCAACATCAAAGATTCTGTTGACCTCAAAGCGTATCTTCCTCTTTGAATATTTATCATGTTTTTTAAGTATGCTGGTGCCATGTCATTGAGTGCTTTAAATGTCAACAACAAAACTTTAAATTCAATTCTTTCCTTCACTGGCAACCAGTGTAGTTCTCGTAATAAAGGCGTGACGCGATCGTACTTTCGTGCACCACTTATAATCTTTGCAGCTGCGTTTTGAACTCTTTGCAGCTTCTGTATCTGGGAGTTTGGCATACCATACATAAGGCTATTGCTATAATCCAGCTTACTCGTGATAAAGGCGTGTACCATTCTTTCAGTTTATTCTTGGTTGAGGTATTTTCTTATTTGTTTGATGTTATATGATCATGATAAAACGCTGCACTGCATGTCTTTGTAATGTGTTTTTCCATGCTAAGGTTGCTATCAATGATTGCACCGAGATTTTTCACAGACGCTGCTGGCTGAATTTCTGACTCTCCAATTCTTTTTGAGTCTATTGTAACTTTGTTAAGCTGGTTCTTTGAACCTATAAGGAGCAACTCTGTTTTTCCATCATTTATTTTCAACTTATTTGCCAGCATCCACTTCCTTACTTCATATTCCCAGTAACTGCCATATTCATGGCAAAAACATGCCATATTCCCAGTAACTGTACTGTATAATGTGAAAGCTGCTGGTGTTGTCAAATGCCCTGGGGCCGGGAAAAAATTGACAGTCAAATGCCCGGGGGCCGGGGATATTTTTTGTGCAAATGCCCGGGGGATGGTCAGGGTAGGAATTGAACGAGACATAATGAACCAAAGATTTAAAATATTACATTTTCTAATACCAAAGCCCCCAGACCCCCAATAAAATGATGACGTTGCTTGTAGCCCATATTCCAACTACTGTAATGTTTTAAACAATTAAATAAAATAAAATTAAATTCTACTGCACAGAAATCAAATAGATAGCACTGTATACATACAGCATATAGCTTCCACCAGCAGTGCACTTCTTTGTGGTACCATGAACTAAGAAATAACCTCCAGATGACATGTATGCTGAAAAGTAATAAACAGTGATTTATCAATCAACAAAACTATTTATGGGATGCAATCGTATGTAGCAGGTTTTGACTTGACGTAGGCTACTTATCTGGAACTTCATGGAACTTGGTAACAAATTTTGGGGAATGGACAAAACCGAGAGGGTGTGGTGTTAATGCGTACAGTACAGGCCTTTGCATATTAATATGACAAGAATTCGTTAGAATTCTCAAGAATTTTCAAGAATTCTTCACATTATGATAAGAAGTCTTGAGCCATAAAGCAAATAAAAGCAGCTGCAAATTTTTTTAAACAAGAATTCTTAAGAAACTAAAAATATTCTTGAGAATTCTTAGGCAGGAAAATCATGTTAATGTGTGCCAAGCCCTGTACTGCAAGCAATAAGTGGTACCTCTGCACTACATTTATACTAGCAATTAACAATAGTCAGTGTGTGCAGCGTATTGGCTTTTGTACCAAGTGGAAACAGACAACAAAAACAACATTTGAACAATTTATCATCATGACCTTCCCCCATGAAATAAACTACAATCAATTCTTACCACAAAAAGTTGGGAGCAAAGTGTACTAATAATGTATTATCCAATCAAATTGCTTCTTTCTATAATCATGACTTGAGCACATGATTCAAGGTCCCGAGGCTCTTCCTGTCATTGCTCAACAAATAACAAAGCTCCAAGAAAACTGATTGGCTAAATTCTCAGATAATACAAAAGGAGTACACAAGAAGCACTCACAATAAGAATTTATCCTTGCAATGCATCATCCCTGTTGTTAATGGTCTTGAAGCCATTTATTGATTTGTCATGCATACACATGTCAATTCAATAAATGTTAATCTTGAAAACAGAAGAGGGATCAAACTCATCACAATATCTTGAAATCATTGTGCTGCAGGCCCTATCTATTGGATCATGTGTTTATGTAATCATGTGGCTTTCACATGTGTGTAGATGTGTTGTTGTGAAATGCACATGGGAAATCCAAATGATCACATGATCCAAATTTGTCCACAGTGCCCCTGACACACAAACATAGATCTCCGTGCTTCGCTTCCTTTATAGAACTCGAATAGATTGCGGCTTCGCTGCAATCGCTGCAATAAGACTTTACTGTATATGGAGGATGTTGATTTATTGTACATGGAGGATGTTGCCTCTACAAAGCATACTTTATTGTACATGGAGGATGTTGCCTCTACAAAGCAGCATCTTGACCAAGCATTCCTATTGTCAAGTAATAACCAAGGTTACAGCAAAGTGAGACCTTGAAACTGAGACCTTGCATTGTTGCTAGAACAATTGGAAAACAAAGGCTAATTAAAGACAAAAGATGGAGTTATAAGATTGTAGGGGTGGTGCTGGGCAATCTAGAAAACACCTACACACCCATTGTCTCCTAAGCTGCACATTGAAACCGGCTTGGCAAGATAACAACAACCAAATACAATAGGCTATTTTAATGGCTATCTGTAAAACATGGAGTGTGGAATGATGGAATGGAATGATGGAATGGAATAATGGAATGGAATGATGGAATGGAATGATGGAATGGAATGGTAAATATGGAATGGTAGAGATGGAATGGCCAAACTACTGGTCCCTTTTGAATAAAAATTACACCAATGTGTTCCTTAAGATCTCCTTAGTTTATTTAGCGTATATTTTCTTTAAAAATCTATGTAGTTTCCTTAAATTTCGACTGAAACGACAAGCATGATAGCAGACTGTGTGGGCAGACATCAGTTAAGTGGTGTAATTGGCCGTAATTGATGCGAGTTGTCGAAAAAAATCTGTATAACATGGAGTGATGGAATGGAATGATGGAATGGAATGGTAAATATGGAATGGTAGAGATGGAATAGCCAAACTACTGGTCGGATTTGAAAAAAAATTACTCCAATGTGTTCGTCAAGATCTCCTTAGTTTATTTAGCGTATATTTTCTGTAAAAATCTATGTAGTTTCTTTAAATTTCGACTGAAACAACCTGGTATTTACGTTCGACCCACTTACTCACAGCTGTGGAATGTCGAGGGATCAATAGGGATTAAAACATAGAATAATCCGTTTAATCTTTATATGGTAATGGTGCCAAGATCAATATCATCCCAGACGGGAGTTCCCTGTAAGACAACATAGGATATGTACAAAGCAAATGCTCAGGGGGTAAAGTTCCTTATCAACACCCTGAAGTACGCTGTGACCATTGATATATCGGTAAAACACCGCTGTCTATCAAGCTGAATTTCTTGCAACGCGATAAGTAAGTTCATTTTAGAGTCTTCCAGTTAATTTCCGATGAATTTAAGCATACCTCAAGATTTAAGCTGCCCAAGCACCTACAGGGAAGAGAAGGGAAGATCTATTGATTTGCATCAACAATTTTGCTTTGAGAGACAGGAGAGAGAAAGGAGAGGATCGTATGGCAGCGTTAAATTCGCTCGGTATCTGCCAATAGGTGACAACAAACCGGCTTTACCTGTGGAAGCCGTAGCAAAGCGACCAATTGATGCCATGGGTCTCGAAGTTCTTGCCATATAAAACTTCAATTTCCAATTGCATCACCACTCTCATGACACTTTCTTGATAGATTTTGGCGATTTCACCCCCTAGAAAACTCGTTAGCTTCGAGAAAGTCGTTGGAAAACCAATCTTGTACAGAATTTGGAGGGACCTTTTCCCCCATTGGCGCTGCCACTCTTTCACGGTTTATTTACCTTCTTTCAAGTGGAACTTTTGAACTACCGTGACAGCTGGTCCTCGTCATAATAAAAAGCTCTGAAGGTGCGGAAGACACAAACTTTTTTATAAGAAACTAAGAATTTGAGCCAGTACTGAAAGTTTCTTACAATTATCAGATTTTGAGTACTCGGAGTTTCTTACTAGTTTCTTAAAAGGGCGCTTAA
>REGM01000122.1:143286-181876 GCA_004194415.1 Aurelia aurita
GGAATGTTGATAAAAGCATTTGTAAAGATACAGGCCGTGGGAGTATATTGACAAGAAAAGTCAGGTGACCCAAACGAGCCAAGGAGAATAGGATGCGAGATGACCAATAAGATCAACGTAATTTGAAATAAGCCAATAAGAGACAAGCCCGTTGAGCATTTTCAGCCAATGATGGAGGTGGAATTTATCAGCAAAAGTGAATCTTGCAACTAGCAACGTCCTCAGTCTATCATGACATACACAGAGTAAGCCAAAATATCTCGATTTCCCACCCAACCCTCCCCGAATAGCTTACCTAGGACAAGTAACCTAAGTCGACCCACAGGCAACACTGATGCTTCAGGATGTATTATAATTATTGCGTGTATTTAAATAGTCATGCTTCACCTGCTGACTCATAAACAGACTCTTATTTACAGGACACTTGGACATGTTGGGTATCATTAGTAACAATTAGAATTAATTATTGACGTAATTTCGTTCCTACATACCAGAGTATGTAGCGTGAGATGCTTTCATCTTGTGGCGTAAGTGTCTTTCGTAGCACACTTTTCCCATAGACTCTCTAAATATCACAGTATATTCAACAAATCAATCCCCAGATTTTTAATGTAGAATTGGTATTCCCCGTTGCTCAACTTCTGTCTGGGTCGCTTGCCTGGATCGGTGGGAGTTGGGCTTCAAAACTAAGATCAAAAAATTCCCCTATTTCTATATTGCTCAACTGCTGTCTGGGTCGCTTGCCTGGATCGGTGGTAGTTGGGCCTAAAAAGTTACGGTTTAGAATAGTTCCACTATTTTCAAGTTGCTCAACTGCTGTCTGGGTCGTTTGCCTGGATCGGTGGTAGTTGGGCTTCAAAACAATTGTAGAAATTTCACTGAGGCCGGGGTGGCTTCTGTCTGCGTCGCTTGCGTGGATCGTTTAGGACCTGCCCCGTGTTTTCAGTTCGACTCCCAACGCGTAGGGAGCTCGTTTCAAAAGCATCTAAGGACACCCCTACGCCACAAGATACATCTCCATTCCCCACTTATCTTTAAGGCTGATAGTAGTTGTAGGTAGCTTTATTTCGTTCTGGTTTGATGGATTTGATATTCCAGTATTACGAAATGTCTTTCCTTTGGCCTAATAATCTTGTCTCTGAGCTATCGAGAAACACAACAGACCTCTACATGTTTTGGCCTAAAACAACTTAAAGGCGCGTGAGTGCTCAAAGTAAATAAATACCCTCAAAAGCCAGTATCATGTGTCAAGGCAGAGAGAGAGTATTAAACAAGCATAAAAGGACTCACAACCAAACAGATTCTAAAACAGGGCCTAAAATCTTCCAAAAAAAGGAAAATCGAATGTCTTCCATCCTTCAAACATCAAAAGGATTAGTCGAATGTCGCTTTGAACGTTCCTTCACTTTGAGAAGTTGAACATTGATATAATCAGCCAATCAAACGCCAAGAATAGGCACGTGGTCTAACCTTGTTGAGAAAGTCGAGATTTGATAGGATGCGCCCTAAATGCGGCGTATTTGGCCAAAGTAGTCTCTGTGTTGAAGCTGTATTGTCATGAGTCTCAGTTAGAAGCCATAACATCATTCAATTCAATGCGGAAAACTGAGACTCATGTAATCAATCTAACATTCAACAACAACAAATGTAATCAAGTTTTTTGAAGAAAAAAAAAATGATTACTTAAAAGGCATCTATCCAAATATGTTGTGCAACTGAAAATGGACGGCTTTATGACCAAAACATGTATACTTCAAATCAAGATCGAGATTTGAGCAGTGCGCTTGTGTTCTCTAGAAGCGTTGGGGACATATTTGTTCTTTTTTGTAGGGATAATTTAAATATCTCTTTCCTTTTCAATTAAAACTTAAGACATATAGCCTACCTACCAAATTTATCTACCGTTTTGTACCTTAGTTTTTTTCTAAATCTAGCTACGCTGGCTGTGCTATTATTCCTTTATATTGTGCATGAAGGGAAATGAAATCGGAAATCTGGATTATTTTCTATTTGTTTGCAATAACTTGCTTTGTTTTAGCTATGGCACCTAAAATCACGACACCCTACATCAACGTCATAAAGCAATCGAAAATAAAATTCCCGCTGCTCTACGTTTATATGATTGTGTGGTCTCTGAAATATTTTGTAGATTGGACTCAAATAATCAAGTACGAGAAAACACGGGAAAAAATGTGAATCTCCTAAACTAAATGGAAAATCTTGTCAAATAATAGTATCGAGCAGTCATAGCTGGCTCTTTACTTGTTTAGTGATCCAGTGTTTTTTGTTCGGTTTCCAATGAAGAGTTTTCTTGTAAAAAATACATGTGTGGCGCATGTATACGTGACTGCGTTAGGGTTACAGTCCATTTAGTATTGGTCGACTTTAATAGGCATTGTTTTCGCTTCTGCTCTTACTATAACCCGCTGCTGTAGATGTATAAAATTTTACGATCTCTCACATCCATTCATTCATCCATTCATTCGGGCCCTTTGTCTCTGCATACATATAGCGATTTCTTTGCCAGTGATTTGAAATGATCTCTAGAGAAGTTAGCTGAACAGAATAACAAAATTGTGCAATCTCTCCAGACTACTACGGCCATTTAAGTCAACTAAGGAAAGATTAGAAGGTGAGCATCACAGATTTCTTAACAGATCACACTTTAAATAGATTCAATTCTTAATTTTCTGCAGATGCTTCAAGTTTCAACGACATTGTGGACTCGGACCATATGTTAGTCGCCAAAATTGTGGAATCTCTCCAGACTACAGCAATGAAAGTCAACTTAGGACAGATTAGAAGGTGAGCATCGCAGATTTCTTAACAGATCACACTTTAAGTAGATTCAATTCAAATTCAGTGATTACTGTTTAATTTTCTGCAGATGTTTCAAGTTTCAACGACATTGTGGACTCGAACCATATGTTAGTCACCAAAATTGCGGAACCTCTCCAGACTTTGGCAATGAAAGTCAACTTAGGACAGATTAGAAGGTGAGCATCGCAGATTTCTTAACAGATCACATTTTAAGTAGATTCAATTCAAATTCAGTGATTACTGTTTAATTTTCTGCAGATGTTTCAAGTTTCAACGACATTGTGGACTCGAACCATATGTTAGTCACCAAAATTGCGGAACCTCTCCAGACTTTGGCAATGAAAGTCAACTTAGGACAGATTAGAAGGTGAGCATCGCAGATTTCTTAACAGATCACATTTTAAGTAGATTCAATTCAAATTCAGTGATTGCTGTTTAATTTTCTGCAGATGTTTCAAGTTTCAACGACATTGTGGACTCGAGCCATATGTTAGTCAACAAAATTGTGGCATCTCTCCAGGCTATGGCCATGAAAGTCAACTTAGAACTGATTAGGAGGTGAACATCGTAAACTTCTTAACAGATCGTTCAATTCAGATTTGTTCATTACTGTTTAATTTTCTGCAGATGTTTCAAGTTTCAACGACATTGTGGACTCGAGCCATATGTTAGTCAACAAAATTGTGGCATCTCTCCAGGCTATGGCCATGAAAGTCAACTTAGAACTGATTAGGAGGTGAACATCGTAAACTTCTTAACAGATCGTTCAATTCAGATTTGTTCATTACTGTTTAATTTTCTGCAGATGTTTCAAGTTTCAACGACATTGTGGACTCGAGCCATATGTTAGTCAACAAAATTGTGGCATCTCTCCAGGCTATGGCCATGAAAGTCAACTTAGAACTGATTAGGAGGTGAACATCGTAAACTTCTTAACAGATCGTTCAATTCAGATTTGTTCATTACTGTTTAATTTTCTGCAGATGTTTCAAGTTTCAACGACATTGTGGACTCGAGCCATATGTTAGTCAACAAAATTGTGGCATCTCTCCAGGCTATGGCCATGAAAGTCAACTTAGAACTGATTAGGAGGTGAACATCGTAAACTTCTTAACAGATCGTTCAATTCAGATTTGTTCATTACTGTTTAATTTTCTGCAGATGTTTCAAGTTTCAACGACATTGTGGACTCGAGCCATATGTTAGTCAACAAAATTGTGGCATCTCTCCAGGCTACGGCCATGAAAGTCAACTTAGAACTGATTAGGAGGTGAACATCGTAAACTTCTTAACAGATCGTTCAATTCAGATTTGTTCATTACTGTTTAATTTTCTGCAGATGTTTCAAGTTTCAACGACATTTTGGACTCAAACCAAATGTTACTCATCAAAGAGGCTTATCACCTGCTCCTTTATGTGAAATTCAGTTAGCTGTTGCTGCATGATGGCAAGACAAGCATTGTGAGCGAAGAGTGTTTTTCAGCAGGCAGCAAATCTGGTCGATGCTACAAGAGGCAGTCACTGCAATTCTTCTCAAATTCTCAAACAGCAGGAGAATATTTGTATGAATTTTATCGGAAAAGTACCCTGGCTAATAACAATCAAAAGTTCGTTTTCAAAACTGGCAATTATAGAGACCTCCCAACGTCTAATTAGCAGTCTTCTATAGCCGCTTGATTTTTCGAACAAGGAGTTCAAGAACTGCTTCAAGACAGTCGCCGCTTTCCTGAAAGTTTTCGCCATTTGCTGCCTACAACCAAGGAAGTATGAAGGCTGAAGATACACAGAGTAAACGACTTAACATTACAATACACAGTACGATTAAAAGTTTTCACTATAAAACATACACATACAGAGTTTACGACTGAGCGATATCTGGTCAACACGTCGTCAGTCTGTTAGGTTCTCCGAAAGAAGGGTTAAAAATCAGCTCGGAGAAATTCCCCGATTTCCTAAAAGTTCCTGTTGCTTGCTGTCAAACGACCAAGGAAACATAATTGTTGTACAAACAGGGTAAAGGGGTTACGCGACACAAAGCAGAGATATTTCCATTGGAAGACACACCGTAGATAGCTAAGAACTGAACGAGAAGGAACGACAGGTAAACACGGAACAATTTTGTCAGCCATGTTCAACAACAATTCCTCAGCAAACGTTCCCAGTTACAACAATTGCAATTACAACATAGTCAAAGATCCTGACAACACACTGGGAACAACGATGGCCTGTGTATACCTCGTTATCGGAATAGCAGCTTTCTTCAGCAACATTTTCATCGATTTTGTTATCTGGAAACTGGACCTACATCGTGTTGTAGGACATTTATTCATATTCAGTCTTTCAATTTCTGATCTTATTCAAGGTATTCTTGTATCAGTGGTAAATGCTATCGAATTACTCGCTAACGAGGAAAGAACTTTTTTCCGAACGCAGGCCTGGTGCAGATTTTCAGCAGGGGTGAGCCTACTAGCAACACTAAGTACGGTGTATAATGTTTTCACTGTTGCTACAGATCGACTTATTGCCGTTTTCGCCCCCCTTCATTATCACCATTTGATGAACGAGAGAAGAGCAAAGATATGTATAGGGATGTTATGGTTGTATATGCTGGTTTGGTGCGCGTTGCCTTCTTTGGGATGGGCGCATACATCGACATGTCTAAGACCCCCTCATACAATATGCGATTGGGGGGTAACCCTTGATCATCGATATCTTCTGATAACTGGAATTCAGGTCATAGTTTCGGTCTCGTTCGTTGCGATATTCCAAACTGCTGTTCTGTGTGTTGCGTTAAAACAAATGAACATTATAAGCGCACAACATTTACAAGCAAATAGGAGGCGAAGGAGAGTTACGCCAGAAGGTATAGTAACACCGCAAGGTATAGTAACAACGCAAGTGAGTGTAGTAACGCCAAAGCAATCTCAAATGCAACGGAAAGTAACGAGAAGAGTAAGTTTTATTATCCTTACGTTTGTTATCACATTCATACCGTGGTTCGCTCTAGTCATCCGTACACTTATCACTGGCCTGGGTGGGCAAGCTTATATCTATGGTGCCAATATACTGACATACATGAACGCATTTCTAAATCCATGGATCTACGCAACTACAGATCGAGCTATAAGGCAACGGATGAAGAAATGTCTTCATGATATGGTAAATGCCAAGATCCCTGCTCGTGATTTGAAAATGGATAATCTCGCTAAGTCAAAAGCATTTGCAAGCGCAAACTCTCAGAGCGCTGGACGGCCAGTGTCGCTGCCTATGTGACAGACTGTTTTCGTTTTCCGTAAGTGTAAGGAACTTATGACCAAAGAGAACAGTATGGCTTAGATAGAGTAATGGAATAACAAACATTAAAACCAAGAAGGAGCATAAACACTAATGAAGTAACTTTTCTTCTAAAAACCACTCATAGCCAATTTTTAAAACCACGACATATTTGGAATTTACAACCAAGGGGGTTCAGGGAACAATGGATATTTTAAGTTTTTAATATGTCAGAATTGTCTGGGAACTACAGGGTGTCCTAAAAAATTGTTCGACGTTTGATTAAATGTAGAAAAACAACGATACAATAAACAGGCTCTATATTAAGGGTGTGTTTGATTGGTAATTCCAAACATACCAAATTCTGAAAACAGTAGACTTCGCAGAGATAGAAATATATTTCCCAATCAAACACAAAAATCTCGAAATAGCAGGTTTCGGATTCACGACCAAGGTTTGCTAATGAAAACGAGAATCTCTCCAAAGTCTTCCAAACCTTCTGCCGTTTGGAGCAGAAGGTTCAGAAGGCCTTCCAAACCTACCAAATCTACCATTTTCAGAATTTCGGAGTCAATCAAGCACAAATTCCGAGTCTACCAAGTCTACCGTTTTCAGAATTGGTACCAATCAAACACGCCCTAAGATACCCCTATTTTTAAGACCTTAAATTAATTTCAGACATAAGAATCTTGCGAATCCGCTGAAAATTCACTGAGTTACGAGCTTTTAAAGATCAAGTTTGTGCGAAAGCTGAAACCAGAGACCCAAAAATGACTTGTTATGCAAAAAAGCTCCAAAATGGAGGTAAAGGGGCTATCCAATGGCATATATCTCGTTAATATCAAAGCGAGCCAACTAGGATTTCGAAAATAATTTAGTTCTTATAACCATTGTCAAAATTTGCGTTTTCAAACTTCGCTCAACAGAATTTCTCAAAGCATCCATATGCTTGAATTAATGTTCGAGAGAGTTTGGTTATCGAAAATCCTTTCCAAAACTCATTTGGTTTGCGCTGAAATAAACGAGAAACAAAACAAACGATAGCCCCATGCGACATTCACTACAAATGCTACGGAGAAGCCTCTAGTTTCCGCGTTTGCACAAACTTAAACTTCAAGAGCATGTAGCTCCGTGAATATTCAGCGGATTTGCAAGATTCTGGCGTATAAAATAAATTTAAGATCTTAGAGAAGTAACATCTAAGAGGTAAAGTAGACCCAATTCTTAGTATAGTTATCTTTTAATATTAAATCAAACGTCGAAAAAACATTTTGAGACACCCTGTAGGAACACATTTGTGAGAAATCATACTTTAGGGATCAAGGTCCAGGGAAAATATGCTTCTCTTGCAGTAATAGCAACATTTAAGGGTCGCATAAAAAACTGGACTGCAGAGAGATGCAAATGCAGGCTTTGTAACATATTTATCGCAAACCTTGGTTATATTTAAATTAAACTGGACTACAGACAAATGCAACTGCAGGCTTTGTAAAATATTTATCGCAAACCTTGGTTGTATTTAAATTAGTATATATATTAGATTTAATAAATATTGTAAATACGTTTTCTTTGAATATAGTTGGCTTTAATTAGCTTCTCTGCTATTACAGTCGCCAACTTTAAATGAATTATATTATCATTATTATTATTAAATTTATGGTTGTTCATTTTGGCAAGCGAGAAAACGTTTTAACTCAACCAGCAGAGTCTGCGTTGTGTTTGTTGGGGACACCCGCATGCTTGGTTTTACTAATCATGGGCTTGAAGAAACGAGGTAATTGTGTTCATATAGCATTTGTTTCCTCCCTGTGTCCCCATGACCGCGAAGCACTCAAATTTGCAGGACGTAGGGATACAAGGAAAACAGGGCACAGGGAAACAGTGAAGAACAAACTGCTATTAGGAACAACAACTACCGCGTTTCTTAACGCCCAAGTACAAATATACCAGGTCGGCTTAGTAACTAAAATAAGGACGTCATTTGCCAGTATTGTTTATGTTCATTGAATCAAACGGTAACTTTGTTTGTTTGCTTTATGAGTCAAAGTATTTTTCTTTCCATTGTAATAACTTACTTACTCTTGNGCGGGCCCCTAAGGGCCCCGGGCCCCCTGGTAACTACCCTGGCTACCCCTCCCTCTCGACGGTCCTGACCAAGTCTACCGTTTTCAGAATTGGTACCAATCAAACACGCCCTAAGATACCCCTATTTTTAAGACCTTAAATTAATTTCAGACATAAAAATCTTGCGAATCCGCTGAAAATTCACTGAGTTACGAGCTTTTAAAGATCAAGTTTGTGCGAAAGCTGAAACCAGAGACCCAAAAATGACTTGTTATGCAAAAAAGCTCCAAAATGGAGGTAAAGGAAGGCTATCCAATGGCATATATCTCGTTAATATCAAAGCGAGCCAACTAGGATTTCGAAAATAATTTAGTTCTTATAACCATTGTCAAAATTTGCGTTTTCAAACTTTGCTCAACAGAATTTCTCAAAGCATCCATATGCTTGAATTAATGTTCGAGAGAGTTTGGTTATCGAAAATCCTTTCCAAAACTCATTTGGTTTGCGCTGAAATAAACGAGAAACAAAACAAACGATAGCCCCATGCGACACTCTACAAATGCTACGGAGAAGCCTCTAGTTTCCGCGTTCGCACAGACTTAAACTTCAAGAGCTTGTAGCTCCGTGAATATTCAGCGGATTTGCAAGATTCTGGTGTATAAAATAATTTAAGATCTTAGAGAAGTAACATCTTAAAATGGAGCCAATTCAATCCAATCCAATTCATAGTATTGTTATTTTTTAATATTAAATCAAACGTCGAAAAAACATTTTGAGACACCCTGTAGAAACACATTTGTGATATGCTTCTCTTGCAGTAATAGCAACATCTAAGGGTCGCATAAAAAACTGGACTGCAGAGAGATGCAAATTCAGGCTTTGTAACATATTTATCGCAAACCTTGGTTATATTTAAATTAAACTGGACTACAGACAAATGCAACTGCAGGCTTTGTAACATAGTTATCGCAAACCTTGGGTGTATCTAAATTAGTATATATATTAGATTTAATAAATATTGTAAATACGTTTTCTTTGAATATAGTTGGCTTTAATTAGCTTCTCTGCTATTACAGTCGCCAACTTTAAATGAATTATATTATCATTATTATTATTAAATTTATGGTTGTTCATTTTGGCAAGCGAGAAAACGTTTTAACTCAGCCAGCAGAGTCTGCGTTGTGTTTGTTGGGGACACCCGCATGCTTGCTTTTACGAATCATGGGCTTAAAGAAACGAGGTAATTGTGTTCATATAGCATTTGTATCCTCCCTGTGTCCCCATGACCGCGAAGCACTCAAATTTGCAGGACGTAGGGATACAAGGAAAACAGGGCACAGGGAAACAGTGAAGAACAAACTGCTATTAGGAACAACAACTACCGCGTTTCTTAACGCCCAAGTACAAATATACCAGGTCGGCTTAGTAACTAAAATAAGGACGTCATTTGCCAGTATTGTTTATGTTCATTGAATCAAACGGTAACTTTGTTTGTTTGCTTTATGAGTCAAAGTATTTTTCTTTCCATTGTAATAACTTACTTACTCTTGAGTCCGAAATAAACGTCCCCCCCTCCCCCGCTTATTTTTTTTGTTGAAAAAATCCACCCAGGACATCCTTACATATTACTTTAAAATGATTGGCAAAATGGCTATTAGAACAAACACCGCAACAATTATATTTTTGCACAGAGTATTGTGTGTATGCAAAGATACTTTAGTTGACAATCCATGTGCAACAACAGGGTAATGCCTTCACATCTCCTCTCACTGTCCAATTATCTTTAGTTGTGTTCCTTTACATATGTTCTAGACTTGCTCCAAGTCTATTCCGTGGTCTATCAGCGCTAAAAGGCCCTAAAAGATTATATTGACTTATGCGGGGGCGTATGACTCGAGGACACTGCGAGGGAAAAGCGAGAAGAGAACGTTCTCCTCTCGCTTATCCCTCGCAGTGTCATCGTGGTATACGCCCCCGCAGAAGTCAATATTTTCTTTTAGAGCTGATAGAACACGGAATAGACTTAGAGGAATTCTACGTATGTTCCTAAATTGCTTGTTCGTTTTGTTTAGAGTAGTCGTATCCTGTAAGTATTCAGCCTATAGTTGTATGTAACTCCGGTGCTTGCAGTGATTATTATGATTATTATCATTACAATTATTCCAGATGCCGTTTATTAATTTCGAGTTTCTTGAAATTTGAAACATGTAAAGTCCTCTTTTCTGAACGTGATTCTAACTGTGTTTCTCATTTCAATAAACCGTCTGTGATTCTTAACTTGTCTGTGAAGTTCGTTGCAGTCTTAAACACACGTGTGCTAATTCCAGACCTCCTTTTAATTAAGATTCGGGAAATTTTCCACCCACCCAACTTTGAACAGTTAACAACTGATGAAGAAAATCGATGTTTCAGTAGCAAAATTCGAAGTTCAGATTTTCTCGGTTGCTTATTAGCAATTTTTCATAACTTGTTAGGAAAGGTTTAAAGGGTCTGTTTCAACCAGCATGCCATGCACGTGCCATCTCTTCGTTAGGCTTTGTTGCCGCCATTTTCATACATTTTGAAAAGAAACGATTGTTTTTTATTGCATATATCGAAAAATGGTTGTGATCCTTTTCAAGTAATTGAAACCGTTCATCATTTTTTACAGAGGGGTTGGTACCGAAGAGAAATGTTTCCTGGTCCAAAAAAATCTTCTTACCCAACTCAAAAGGTGATGGAAAAACATCTATCAGCACCTTTTATGTCAGAAAATTTCTTTTAGCCAACACATTTCTCTTCGGTACCAACCCCTATCTAAATAATGAACGGTCCCTAAGCTTAGAATCGTAGATAGGAATTGAAAAACAGTTTTGAGAAGTTTGAATTGTTTGACTGGTTCGTCTGGCAGGAATTCATTTCTAGTTCATTCACACTTTCACGTCATTGCGCGCAATAGCCAGCAAGCAGATTCAAGTTGTTCAAATGGTAGATCGTATTTAAAAGACTTCAAGAGAGGTTTCTCTACCAGTGACTTTTCTTTTATCACTAACTTGGCTTGGACATCTAATGTGAAACAGACTTAGGTATTTAATCGGTTGTAGTAATTGCGTTTATTTGTATGTAGTTTCTTGTTTCCTTTTGTTCTTATTTGCTTTACGTTTTTTCATGTAATGGCCGCGGGGTAGTCGTAGTTTTCTGCTCCTCGTTGGTATCGTCCTTGAATGGAATATAAAAAAATAAAAAAAAATAAAAAAAACCACTCTACAGGGTAACCCAAAGAAAATGAAACTTTTTTAAAAATCACCAATATTTGATTATGTTGCCGATCTCAAAAATTTCTTTTGCTGCATTTGTGTCAAGGTTCAAATTAATTTAATAGATATTTCAACCTCTATTTGCAATTTAGTGCTTGTGGGAATTCCTGCTTTGAGAGCTACCTGGTATTGATGCATACACTCAAACTGCAGAAGTTGGTAATAAAATTGCATTTTTGATCCATCAAAACTATTCATTTTTCGCCTACGTTTGTGATTGAGCTATTTTATCATCTAGGATTCAAAATTTCACATGAAATCGCAAAAAATGACTTTTTTCGGGAAAATGTATGACTTTATACAATTCTATAGCTCAAAAGACGGTTTTCAGGCAACGATTTCGAGGTATTTTTTCTTTAGGAATAAAATAAAGATAACTCAACAAACCAACTCGATCTCTCTTTGTATAATTTGATACAAAAGCGCAAAAAGACATTTTTAGGATCGGTAACGTAATAATTTTTGGTGATTTTTTAAAATGTTCACTTTTTATTGGATCACCGTACATCATGACCATTTTTGTGGTATTTTGCCAGCAAGGGACCGTCGATGTCTTGATTTGGTTGCGGTTTTGACGAACTTCATTATCAGATAAATGTAGCGACCGCAAGGATCCCAGGCAACCTTGGAACCCACTCGACTTGCAGTGCTTGAGCTGATGCCATGAAATGAGCTGTTAGTTACCGTTCAGTTGTGTACTTGGATGGGAGCCTTGTACATTCTTCCCTCATAGTGATCACGAAGTATTCATATAAAAATTAATACTTACTCAGGAAAATGGGCTGTCAGTGCATCAGCCTCTCTCGACCACAGGTTGAACTGACTGCGGAGGAGAGCGCACTAGGCCCCTTTGCCTGAACGGGGGTAGCTTTTATGGTCGGTGATAGACATGGAATACCAAATTCCGGCTAATGCACCTGTCAGGAAGTCCGACTGGACAACTGAAAAACTAAGAAGTAACCCATAAAACAATAAAACCAATAACATAGCATAAGAAGGGAGGAGGGTGGGAGAAATTCGTCTTGCTTGTAGGCTCTCGTAACTAACTGACTGATTAATTCCTATGAGTTATTTAATGAAGTATTTTGGTTTCGCTGACCACCCCAGATCAAACACTTGCGACGAGACACTAACGATATTGAAGGGGCGGTCCGATGGGTTTCCTGAGGCTATAGGCTTTGCTTTTTCGGTAAAATCGGCCGATATTGAAAATCCTTGTGTTCGGCTAAAAAGTAAGGCTATAGGCTTTGCTTTTTCGGTAAAATCGGCCGATATTGAAAATCCTTATTTATGTTTCCTGAGCACTGTTTGGCATCAAATCACTTGCAGATTTAATTAGCAAATGTGGATATTTTCCCGTCCGTAAAATCTGGACCCTGGATCCTAGAAAATCTGGACCCGGGATCCGGCATACGAAAATACTCAATAAAACTTCCTGAGCCGTATTAACCAGGCTTAAATTACATTTAACCCCCATTTAAAGTATAGATACGGCTTCAATAAAGATGGCGTCTACAGACGTCTGAGACCGTCTAAATGACGTCCATACGACGTCAAATCGACGCCAGAAAGTGATGTCTGTACAACGTTGACATATCGACGTCTTTTCAACGTTCATTATCGACCATATATCAACGTCGAAGCGACGTAAAGAACGGTGCTGATCGACGTTTTTTCGACGTTGATTCGACGTTGATTCGACGTCAATTTGCCGGCTGGGAGGACCATTTGCCATTTTTAGGCAAATCTAAAACCATCTTCACGAGCAGAGCATCGGTTTTGATCATGTTCGTTAAGTTACGAGACAATAAAAAACTTCTTGGTCTTGGTCTTATGGCTGGTAAAGCTTTTGCCATTGTGATGCCCTCGGCAGTACTTAATCAAATTGAATTTGCAGTACGGCAATAAGGGCGGACTTTATAACGGTAGCATCCGCTTGCATTTGATTGAGACGATAGTACAAGCAATTAGCCATTGAAAACAAAGGCAATTCTACGGCCTATAAATCAAATTGTAAATGTAAACAAAGAAAGCGATAAAATACCCCCACTCTTCAAACCTAGCAGATTAACCAACTCAACCGCTGTGCATGAGAAAGAGGGATTTTTAAGAGAAGACATATATATCAAAATAAACGGATAGATCTAAGCATCTGCCGCCAAAGGTCTGCAAATCTGATTTCGAAAACTGAATATCAAAGGGGTCTTTTCAACCGGCATGCTTTGCAAATCGTCTCTTTTGTGCGTCTCTTTTGCGCTTTCTTGTTGTCAGCAAAGAGATGCCAAGCACCGAGCATGCCGGTTGCGTGTTTCAATTACACACACAATTGTACGGGTTGAGTCAATAAAAACAATCCCTGATTGCAAGGCTACTGCTCCCTGGATGGCTCAAGCCACTTGCGGTCAAATTGCAGCCAATTAGATATCATTATTCCTGTTGACATAGATCAGTTATCCAAATATGGTTCGGCGCGTGTCAAGGTCTATTGTCTTTGCGCGGCTATTTCTATCAAAGGCTTCTATAGGCTTAGGTTCCCTTTAATGGTGGACAATTTCAAATCGATTTTAAAATTATGAGAGATTTTCTCGAGAAAGCCGCTTTAAGAAACCTTCAAAACAATTCAAAACAGACCTAAAATCACGAACAAATTTTCCTGATATTTCTGCCTTACAGCTATGACTTCAACAAGTTATACCACGTGCTGTCCTCATGGGAGGATGCACACCAGGTAATTTTTCGCGACTAATATATAAACCAAAAACCTTAGTTTGACACAAAGGCATTTTCTGCACACAAGAGGTATTGGAATCTAGACTACCAATTCCGAAAATCATAAGAAAAATCTTGAAATATTAGGTAGTTTAGTTTCTTTAATTACTGTAGCTGACTGACGCTTGTTTTTGGCAATTTTTGGTTGGTTTTAGATCGATTTCTTTTATCAAACCTTTCTGTGTGTTACCTTGCCGTTCGAAAAAGTGCACACAAAAATAGTGATCCATTTTGTTCGCGTGTCCCAAAAGGAGTCCATCGCCAACTTTACAGTATATGCAAGAAGCTACTTCGGAGATCTTTACTGACCATTGGAACAGTTGGAACGATGTTAGATTCACTTCTGTCTCAAGGTGTTTTTGATTGGTAATTCCAAACCTATCAAATTCTGAAAACAGTAGGCTTCACAGAGATAAAAATATATTTCCCAATCAAACGCAAACATCTTTACAACGGCAGCTTTCGGATTCACCAAGACAGTTTGCTTGTGAAAACCAACCTCGATTCCAGGGCTATCAGTGTCTTCAGCCTCCCTCCAGCGCACATGATAGGTATGGACAGAGCCTGGTAGGTACCAGGGTAACAACTGGCCACCCATTGTTACCCTGGGTTCGAGGTTGAGTGAAAACGAGAATTGCTTCCAAGTCTGCCAAACCTACTGCCTTTTGGAGCAGAAGGTTCAGAAGGCCTTCCAAACCTACCGTTTTGAGAATTTCGGAGTCAACCAAACACAAATTCTGAGTCTACCAAGTCTACCTTTGTTAGAATTGGTACCACTCAAACACATCCTAAATAAAACTAAATATAACGGGTCGACCAAAAAAAGTAACCCCAACGATAAAAAATGTCGGAAAACTTTCTGAAAGAAAGATTTTGATGACACTTATAACGCATTAAGTACAACATAAAATACATTTAACGACGTAAAAATCAGTTCATTATCAGCTATATTTACAGAGAAATAAGGTTTTGAAAAAAGGTCGTCGTGAAAAGCACTGTAACAAAATTACTAATCATCAACAATAACCCACCAACGCATTTCTGATTATTGAATAATTTTTGTGCAGATAACGGCTTTTCCAATTACTAGTGGCAACGAGGATTTTCAAATTCATCTTAGTATAAAGGTCATCAAAATCTTGCGTTTAGAATGTTTTTCAGAAATATTTTTACCTTGAGGTTACTTGCTTGGCCCACCTGTTAGATTGATGGGGGATGTCACAATATTGGAGGGGATAAGTGGTACCAGATATTGCAATCTATTGTATCAATTTCCTCAATAATTGGTATCTAGCCCCATGAATATACTACTGTTAGGATAGGAAACTCTCTAAAAGTATTCACCAGGATTTTTCATAGTTCATTCATCCATGATTGAAAATCTGTATACAGAAACAACTTCATTCATAGCATGTACAGTTTGTTCACTCAAATCATCAACAAATTTGGAAATTGGTTCATAATTACAGCGCTAATCATTTCCTCAAGTTGCATGTCAAAGGGGTCCCAGTGTGCCGTATTCATGTAGTCCCCTTTTGAGCTGTCTTTTATATCACAAAAGATTATTGTCCATCACAGAAGTTCCTGAAACATCTTATATCTAAGAGGCCCATTACATGAGAGTTTTTACTGCATTGTTTATTTTGCTTTGGCTTTACACAAAAACTAAACACAGGGTAAGATTAGGTCACATGATATGATTGCAGTAGCAAACAATAGAAACAGGAATGCTAACTCCATTCAAAAATTTTTATGATTGCGGAAATAGATTCGATTTCCTGTGTTCATATTCTAATCTTTGATTTCAACGCGCCCCAAGCTGAAATTATTTCTTTTTACATGGACATTTTCAGTAATCTCAACCCATGATGGAATTTCAGCATGGACTGAGTAGGCAAGTTGAGTTCAGCCCGAGTGGAGTTTCAACTCGCCCTCCTTCATGTAAACGCGATAGAGGCTTACACCGTCAACCGAATTGAAACTCAGCATATGGGTTGAAATTTCTCATGTAAAGGGCCTCTAAGTTTGAATGAAATATAGCAGCACCTTTTTGTGTGCTGAATGATGGTTTATCAGACCATGAAATGAGAATTGTTGATGAGTTATGTGAACAAACTATAATACAAGTCTCAAGTAAACTTTCTAGGATCTGTTAATCTAAATGTCAAATAGTAGAAAAATGTTGGTAAAAAAATTACTAGTAATAGAATAGAATCTCGAATTGGTTCTTTGAACAGCGTCAATGATATTAATCCATATGCATTTGCAAGGCAATATGTAGTCAGTACTAGAAGCGATTCTACATTTTTCCATAAGCTCCAAAGATGTTCTGATTTTATAGAGAGGTACACTGCACTTCCAATTGAGGATGCTACTAATATCAGAAATGGAAACGAATAGTATATAGCTCCAGCAAATATTGCATGAACTACAGACAGTATCGGTAATAAGTACATTGATGCATAGATGCATCTTTTCCCTGGGATGCCTTTCAGGAAGCAAAGCACTATGGGTCTTGCAGTTAATGACAAAAGTAAGCAACTTGCGTGATATAAAAAAATAATTGTGAATAGCGGATAAACTGCTTCTTGTGTACATTGGATCACATGCACGTAATCTGGTTTTGGGTTGTAAAATACTGTATACCAATCTGTCACAGACGCAACTTTACAAGTCTTTAGCGATAATCTTCCAATAGGTTCCATTACTAGTAGTGCAACAAAAGCAGATACCATTGCTTCAATTACTGCTGTTAAATGTAGAATCCCAATGAGGCGTTTCTTTGGTTCAAAGTAATTTATAAAATGACAATTCATTATTGGGATCAAGAAAACCATGAATCCGAGATATAGCCAATCATATAATGAAAGATCTGAAGTGCATTTCTGGCAAATGTAGCCATCACTTTTGTACCCTCTAGGACAGGCACCGCAGTCTGAATAAGTAACAGTTTGATTGAGACCTGATAATGTAGTCCTTCCACAATAAAGTCCTGGGCATTTGCTAAACTTTGTGGTCAATACTTGTTGACTGTTTGTTGTCAAAAGAATAGCAACGATGGAGGCTTTGTAAACTGTGTCACTTAGCATTTTGCAGGTGGGCCCTTAAACTAGTGACACAAGAGTGCCAATTTCTGGTACCCTTTGTTCTCTAAATGCAGTATTTCCAATTATTATTGCAGAGAGATCAGCCACTTCACTTTTTTGTGCGAAAGAATGATTTGCTGACAAGAAGTACTTGCAACAAAAGACCAATTGAAAATCTTGAATGAATGATCCTGTGATAAGAAGCTGCTTCAAGTCTGTATAAAGAAAGCGAAATCGAATAGCTCTTTGTAGGTGGGGAATTGCGTTTCTCAGCAGCAGACAAGACCTCTCAAAATATGTTATTATGGGTTATTTTGACAGATATTTCCAACTTTTTCTGGCAATCCTTTGGTCACTTTGATAGATATCACATCGAGTTAAGATGTAACCATTGAAGAAATGACCTTGTTAACCAAACTGAACATTCAAGCAACCTTTAATGAGCTCCACAGTTTCGTAATAGGGAAGCTGCTCCCCCGTTCTGTCGTGTTTAGGCCAGTCAGACCAGGTGCACAAAGGACATAATTTACGTCTGGATTTTGGTCGCTTTGATAGCCACAAATAACTGATATTTTGATTCTAAAGGCAACGATAATCTTTCGTAGGTAAACTCTATTAATTTCTGATTAAATACCCTTGAAATAGGCAACAGTAAATACCCTTTTCTTGGTGTTCTTCCGTATCTGGCCAACTCACACTCCTTCTCAACTTGCCGATGCTATAAATATCACAGGGATACCAGGGTGCATTTGTCAGCACATTCTAAGCCTCTGTTTCGTATTGCAATTACGTCACAGCAAACCGGAAATAGTTGTTTTAAAGACGACGAAGTTCGAAACTCCAGCAAATTTTAAGATCTTGATCAAAATTGCGAACAGGTTATTAATTTTTAATTCTCAAAATTATTTCTAAATGGTTCCTCTCCTTGTGTGACACTTGTCCTAAAACATTGCTATTATTGTGCACAGATCAGTGCTGCGGAGGCGTTTTAGCCCCACATTTTAGATCTGCCTCGTTTTCACAAATATTGTAAAGGAGACTGCAACGAAAGGGCTGCGCAGATTTGAAGTTTCAGTGCTGTGTCATCCACACCAAGCCAGCAACCAAAGCCAAGCAATAAAGAAAGAATACTGAAAGAATTGGAATTAAGATGGAAAGACAATTTTCTCCCTATTCATTCCATGGAGGGTATGTATAATATATAACAGAACTCAAACAAACAAATACCATCACATCCAGTCTATCTACGCAAAAGAAATATGACAGTAGGATTAGGAAGGATATTTGAGGTAGAAGAGAAATAGGCCTAGTGAAAACTTGTCTGAATCTAAAAGTGCCAAAATCAATGAATTGAAAAAGGAAAAATAAATAGGAAAGGACCAGTATTGAAAGTACAGGGGGATATGCTACTCGTTTTTAAGATATTGAATGGCCTAACAATGGTTAATCGGGAAGACTTTTTCAAAAGGAATCCTAGCCTAGCGAGAGTAGAGGAAATAAATACAATATTTTCTAAAACTACCTTCAGAAAAAACACTTTTCCACAAACAGTGATAAATAATGGNTAACATCTAGCAAGAGCGGAGGGCAGTGATATTTCAATTACGTCAGTTATACAACAATTTTTTCAGTTTATGTTTATCTTACTGTCCTTGGTTCTTGTGCGCCAACTACACACATTTTGATGATTTATTTTACTTCTTTTATATTGTATGTTTTTATTTATTCATGACGGTAAATGTCCAAAAGTGTCAAATTATTTGGCAAGTAATTAGGTTTTCCACGTATACAGAACCTAGAGGGCCTAGGTAAATACATCCATTGATTCGTTTGGTTTGTTGCGGAAGTTCCTTGGGATATCCCCAGCTTGTTTGTGTGAACAGATGAGGAGAACGAACGTCGATATGAGATAAGATAATATATCACCATCTATCAATCATTATTCAATCACATAATCACTCGACACAAAGAGTCACCAGACGTCATAACTTTAATCCTATTGTTAGTACTAAAATAGACTACCCTGGGCTCTTGCTGCCGCCGGCTCTTTTTGCCCTCGGCTCTTGGTAACATTCCCATTATGGGTGTGTAAACTCCACGCCGAAGGTTACGCCAATAACAAAGTAATTTACGCCAGGAAAACAATAGATCTATTCAATTCAATTACAATAATTTTCTATTGTTTCCATCAGATTTTCACGCCACTGCGCCAAGAAAATTTCTTTTCCACGCCGAAGATCTACGGGCCTAAGTGCATGAAATGCACCCTGGCTTCTCAGGGATTTTTCTAAAGGCTATTCTAGCCTTTATTGCCCCTACAACAATATTATATTATTATTACTATAGAATGCAGAGAATGTGATAGAGCCCCCTTGGAGGATATCCAGCAAAAACATTTTATATGACACATAAAAAAATATTTGCCAAATTTAGCACACCTAGGCTGAAATCTAATCTTTTGTTTTCACTCAAATCTGTTCACCGCACCCAGAGTGGAACCTTTGAAAAATGCGTACCCCGTATGCAGAAAAGGTGACAGCACACAGGAGATTTTCACAAAATGTTGATGTGCATGCAGAGTATCACCTACAGACGATCAATGAGATCTTTTGTTCTCTACTTTAAAGACAAAATAATCTGCACACAAACATGCCACTTCTGTGTTTGTCTGTACACACAAAACTTTGCAGATTAATGCAGAATGGTGTTTCGTGGACAATAGACCTTTTGTTTATCCATTGTTTTTCTCAAAATTGCACGCGGAAGATAGTTATGTATGCGTTACAAAATTTCCAGTCTGGACCCTCACCACTGATGCATCTATGATCTTGTTGGAAACATATGTACTCTCAATTCTGGGGAAAGGACAGCAATTTTTCTTTCTTGCAAGCCACCGATTCATTCTCTAGCTTTTAGGCATCCAAAGATTACAACCTAATCAAGGTTCCTCCCCATAGCTAAGAGAGTTACAAAAATTTTCTGCATGCAGGCAGCCAATAGCTTATAAAAAAGAAATCATTTTTAGCTTCTATCAAGATCTTGAATGACACAAAGTTAAATTGACTGGCCATTCTGTTATGTATCAAATTTCTGAAATGTGCTATTTTCTTTTTAGAACGTGTCTAGCAATTGCAGGAGATGATTATTCAATAATAGCTTCAGATACTAGACTGAGTGAGGGTTTTCTTATCCACACAAGAGAGTCTCCAAAACTCTACAAACTGTAAGTATTAATTATTACATTAAAACGCAAAAAAGGTTGGACGCACGTCCGAAAATTTTGATATCCAAAATTTTTTGTGGTCCAAAATATTTACCATCTGAAAATTTTTATAGTACAGAAAAATAATATAAAAGCATTTTACTGTTAAAAAAAATTAATATCTTGCTCACAAAACATCTCTGATTGAAAATGAATGTACTGAGAGAGCTACACATTTTTTTATAAGAAACTTGGATTAGGCCATAGTACTTAAAGTTTCTTAATTTATATTAACATGAAAATTTCGGCATTTTAGTACTAAAAGTTTCTTAATCTGTTTCTTATTTCTTAAATCAATGAATTATCATGTAATCATTTAATGGGTGTCCCAAAAAAAAGTATACAGATTTGGTCAACCCTAACGATCAGAATTTAGCATGAATCAATCAGAAATCATTTTTAAAACATTGCTCTATAGTTAACTTGAACATAGACACCTTGTTTGTCTACATTGGTGCTTTGAGAGTAGAGATATAAATCTTCAAAGGACAAATTTGCCACCACCACCCAACCAGAGCTTTGGCGTTTTGGCCTAAGCAATATCCACAATTTGTTTCACTTAAAATGAATAAAGTTTACTTCGGAGCTCCCTTGATGATAAGCGTCACGTAAATTATGTTTTGTGAAACGCATTTGTTGTGCAGTTTTTAATTTTTCTCCTCTTGGTTCAAATTATTGTTGATTTATTCGCTGTGCTGTAAGAATTTGCTTCTGAATGTCCTTTGAAGATTAATATATCTGCTCTCAAAGCATCAATGAAGACAAACAAGGTATCTATGTTCAAGTTAACTATCGAGTATTGTCTTAAAAATGATTTCGGATTGATCCATGCTAAATTCTAATCGCTAGGGTTGACCAAATCTGTATACTTTTTTTTGGGACACCCGGTAGTTTCCAACACTGACTGCAGATATGTTTCTTGACATACATAAAACATCAGGTGGGAAGAAAATGTGTTCTATTACGTTCAAAACATCAACACGTTAGTTAATATTACTCAAGAATAAGGATTCAACGACATAGTTATTCTAGTATCTTTGAATTTTGCTTTTAAAAGTTTCCTAGCTCTTTGAGAACTTAATACTAGAGTTTCTTAAATTTTCAGCGATCCTACTGTAGTACTAGTTTCTTATATATATGTAAACCAGTTTCTTATAAAAAACGTATATATATATACTTAGTGAAATAACAGCACATTTTTTGTAGTAATAAAATTCATCTCAGCAATCATCTCACTATCCTGAACAATAAGTTTTCAATGGACATTTCTGTCCAGGAACCTTTTAAAAACTTGAAGTAAAACACAATCTGTATAGACCAGACGGTGGTGGAGGTAGGTGCCACCTTAAGGCGGAGAAATTTATATCGCTATTTTCAGGTCCCTACACATCCGAGTATATGGAAAAGTGACGGTGAATGGGGATTTGCTGGGGTTTGGGGGGTAAAAACGGGGGTTCAAACATTACAAATTTTACAAGAAGCCTCTGCGGAGGAGAAATAGAATTATCAGCTTCGGGTGGAAGAGAAATACTTTTCTTCTTCGACTATGAGTGAAAAGGCATTGATAACGAGTTGATAATGTTGATTATTGATTTCAGTAACAAAATAACTATTGTCACGTGACCAAAATTCACTCTTTACCTTATATGGTAAATATCAATAAACTTGAAAATTCATGCTTTCTTGGTCGCAAACTTAACGAAAATGGCATTTTTATAGTTTTCTGTGACCTGACACGTTATTTAAAACAGTTCATGAGGGAGATCTATACCTATAATGCTAAACAAGGAACTCTGTACATACGAAGGGCTCCGAGAATATGAACCAAATCGAACTGGATGGCATATTTCATGCTGCCAGATAAATTACGGTAACTAGGGGCAAATCACCTTTTCCAAACCACATTCCAAACAGCCTAGAGGATATTTTTCTCCAAATAAGAAGAATTTTACGAATTATTAAAAATCATTCCTAATCATCCACTTCACGTTTTATGCAAATGCTGAAGGTTCAGAAAGGTATTGCTGAAGGTATTGCTGGCTTTGCGCGAATAGATTCGTTCAGTGGAAATCAGAAATCCACAACCCACCCTTAGCATCATATACTCATCAGTGAGTAATTAGCTAAGTATTATACAGATACAGATACTCTCTTCATCACTCTCAAAGACCAATTCATTCTCTGTTTGCACTAAAAGTTCCTCGATTTCATTTTGAAACGCCGTTTCAATCCACTTTCTCTCCAACGTAGTGTCCCAGCCGCATTGGGTAAGATCTGGCAATTCAATCAGTTGCTGGTCCGCTTGTATCCATATTCTCGCTACAACATTAGCCCGCAAGATGTGCAGTGTCAAAGATGAGCGACAAGGTAGCAGCAAAGATATGTCCATTACTTTATTTTGGTTCAAGTATTTATTGTCAAAGAGCTTCTTGCAAACTGCATTGACATTCCTCTGGCGGCAACCATACAGCAGGCAAACGTATTCTTCAAGATTGTCGATGGTATTTTCCGCAATATTCCAGGTCAAACTAAGTGCAATGAAAGTGTTGACAAACTTTTCGTTTTTTCCACGACTTTCCAACATGCTTCTTTCCCTTTCCGAAATAACGAAGATACATAGTCATTTCGCTTAAATGCGTGGAAGCCAATCAAGCATCTCTTCTTACGAACGTCTACCTCAATGTCACTTAGTCTGAGTCCCTTTCTGTGCATTCCAGTACCAAAATCTAGGCATATCTGACTCTGTCTCGTCATCGTGCTGAGCAGCATTACTAGGATGTCTATATCACCTGAAGGTGTCCTAACAATAGTCCAGAGCTATTTTGGTATCTTGGTATCTGCCTCTTCTTGGTTGCTCAACAGTGAATCCTCGCTTTCAGAAGAAGACAACGTAAACTTTGAGCAATGGTTCTCTGTTGAAAAATACATTTCTGTGCAGCGGAGCAATTCAGTTCTTTCAAACGATTTTTTTCAACTGTTTCCAGCATTAATTCGATGAGGCGCCGTATGTTTTCTGTGTTCTTCAAGAAATCAGTGAAGTTTCGAGGTACGTTTGATTGCGCTGAACTGAATGTACGATTATCCTATCGGAGCTTCCCCTTTTGCTTCTTTCCCCCGATTTGATCAAATTATCTTGATAAGTGTCGACAACTATGTCAACACGAGGATACCCACTTGGTAGAGACTTTAAGAACTTCCATGTGAACTCCTCATATGTGTCGGGTATGACCGTAAGAGTGCGAATTGCTGCCATTAGATGGATTATGAAAGTGGATACATCATTTTTGGTGGGCTGACTTTCCCTGGGATGAACAAAATTCTTGTTGCATTGCTTCAAGACAATACTTTGAAGTTTACTTTTCGTCGTTATTCTTCTTGATCCATCAGGATTTGCCAGATTAAGAGGCACGGAACATAGAGGGTAACGAAGGGCTACGACAAAGTCGACTACTCGCTCATTTCTTCCAGAGATTGCAAGTAGAATTCCAAGGATATTTCTATTTGCCTCGATACATTTTGCTTGTGTGCTTGACTTAGCTGTTACTTTGCGGCTTGTACTTTTGAACAGCTTCAAATTCATTCTTTTGATCGGACTGTGGAAGTCAACTTCGCCTTTTTCAATGCGGTATCCCTTAAAATCTTCGCATGTTTCTTTGCCCAGTTGTCTTAGTTGAACCACATTCTCTGCCACTGGAAAAGGAGCTGGAATTCCGGAGCTTTGCCTTAAAAGGGTACTACTGATAGACTGAAAATAAATTTATTGGCTTAATGAAATGTCTTAAATAACGTGTCGGGTCGCAGAAAACTATAAAAATGCCATTTGCGTTGAGTTTGCGATCAAGAAAGCATGGATTTTCAAGTTTATTGATATTTACCATATAAGGCAAAGGGTGAATTTTGGTCACGTGACAATAGTTATTTTGGACTGAAATCAATAATCAACATTACCAACTCGTTATCAATGCCTTTGCACTCATAGTCGAAGAAGAAAAGTATTTCTCTTCCACGCAAAGCTGATAATTCTATTTCTCCTCCGCAGAGGCTTTTGCAAAATTTGTAATGTTTGAACCCCCGTTTTTACCCCCCAAACCCCAGCAGATCCCCGTTCACCGTCACTTTTCCATATACTCAGATGTGTAGGCACCTGAAAATATCGATATAAATTTCTCCGCCTTAAGGTGGCACCTACCTCCACCACCGTCTGGTCTAGTAGACTTATGAAATTTTTAGTATAAAACATGCAAAGTAACTGAAAATAGATCATTCTCTAGTCATCTGAAATTTCTGTAAAACATCTTAAATTCTGTGATAAAGCGTCAAAATGTTTTTTGTCCAAAAATTGGTTGTCTGGAATTTATCCACCCGAAATTGTTTGCGTTTAATGTAGAATACTCTCTTTGAAGTACCCTCACGAATGAAAATAATTTTACCCACAGCTCATAATAAAATTTTGTGATCAGAAATGTTATCTGTTTGCTCTTCACATGTNAGGTAGGCCTGTGACATCAGGATGCAACTAAAGCAATAAACCAGCCTCGTTCCGGTTCAATATTGACATCACAGCTCACCGACTTTTTAGCAAATGGCGTTAGCACGCACCAGTGGCTAATTTGAATATCTCTTTTTTTACGCACCTTGTGTATTGTTTGCTGTCTTCATTTCTTTGGTCATAAATTATGCCAAACCCGGGTTTGTCCTTTAATAAGTATAAATAGGTTTTTGCTAAGACGCACCTTGTGTATTGTTTGCTGTCTTCATTTCTTTGGTCATAAATTATGCCAAACCCGGGTTTGTCCTTTAATAAGTATAAATAGGTTTTTGCTAAGACGCACCTTGTGTATTGTTTGCTGTCTTCGTGAACCTCCATTTCATATTCTTTATACTCGTTTAATTCTTTTCTAATTGCAGCCTAAAAGAGGTTGGTATTTACAATATCATGGCGTTTAAAAAAACTTTACAGGAAGGTCAAATAACAAATAACACCAAAGGCTGAACAATGCTTAAAGAATGCCAGTCAACCAGCATCCTTTGCGGTTGCGCTTTGGAGGGAATGTTGTCACATGGCAGCAGTCGAAAGGCAACAAGCGAAGCGCGCAAATGATGCTGGTTGATTGGCGTTCTTTAAATAGTTTCCTGGATGCAAGATTCGTTCTGTTTGAGGTGGTGCTGGTTCTAAAGAAACAAACAGCTGCAAAAGCCTTCAAAATAGCGCGGCTAGAATCATAACAAATAGCAGCTTTGATACCCCACGTAGACCAAAATCTCATTAGCAATGAGTCTAAAATGATCGTCTTCAAGTGGCTCAATGAGTTGGCTCCGCAATAATCGTGTGAACTTATAAAGAGACTGATATGATGTTACAAAATAAATCAGCAAAGGGGCAACTGTAGAATAGCCTTCCTGCAGAGCCTAACGTGGCATCTCCCTAGATAGTTTAAAATAAATTTATCCAAGCTTGGAATGTTCTTGTTATTTCAAATAATGTATAATTATTGTAAATAGGTTTTTAACGTTATGGTTTTCATATTCTATTAATACGTTATTTTTAATTGTAATTGTGATTAAGACTATTTTGGAGAGCCCTTTGAAAAACTGCTTCTGCTGAAGGGCAACCCTTCTTAAGGTTACGGTAAACGTTTGTAGGCCGAAAAAGCCAATTTTCGGATTTTTTCAAATCTCAGAAACCCAACTTTTAAGAAACACAAAGATACCATCTTTGGAAGTAACAGGAAGTATCCCTACATTCTTACGCATCGAATGATGTATAGTTTAACTAGACCCCGCTAATAGTTTGGCTTTTGGGGAGAGAAAACCCAATCTTGTGCTACAAACGTTTACCGTAACCTTAAAAGAAGAAAACGAAAAAAGCATTAGAAGGATTTTGAGAGAATTTACAGTGTCACCCAAAGAAAAATAATAATAAACAAATAAATCACGCTGACATCATGCGTTATTGGGATAAGTTTAAACTCAGCATTTAGTTCAAGGCTAAAATATCTTTTAAGATCCCGCTTGACCACTTTAAGCCATGAATATAGTCTCTGAAAAATTCGCGTCAAAATGGCAAATTATTCGCCTCTCATTAGAAGTGAAAAATCCCCATCCTATTCCTGTCTACAGTTACGTAAGTTGCATCAAAGAGAGCGCTCTGAAATCGCTTGGGGAAATCAACGTCAGAGTATTATATCACTCCGTCACAATGCCTTCATAAAGTTTCTTATGTTAGTACATATTTCGTACACAAGCCCTCTCCGTCAACTAACAGCTTTATATTTGAAGAACACATATACAACAGGGTGTTTAAAAAAACGCAACCCACGTTTTTTCGAGATTCTTCAGAAAATAACGATATGTGAATCAATTTGACGCATCCATCTGAAAGCACACTTTATCTTCTTTCCAATGATACCCGCTATAAGAACAGCACCTTACGTTATTTAATTTTTACTTTATATTAACCAATGTATTTATTCTATTTGTATTTATTGTATTGTAGCTGAAGAGTTGTATCGTGTATAAATAATTATATCATATCATATCATACCCAGCTTTTGCTCATTAATTGATTTTCATTTAATTGACCAATCGGTAATTATGCCCTATTTTAGCTGCAGGAAAGTGGTAGGGCATTTACATACGCGAAAACTCATCTTTGTGAGAGCTAACTTTATCAGTTCTAATAACTGTATCTCATGGGGGTAAATTTGTATATTTCCTATCTTATGGCATCACGTCAAGTGCTTCTAGACCTGAATGATAAATAAGTGCATCGATGCATCCAAACTGCATATCATTGCAAAGAAGATAGATTGTGCTTTCAGATGGTATACATTACATCTTTTAAAGTTTTATTACTTTTGGAAAATTTTCAATTATAGTTGTCTTGCGTCTCTTGAACACCCTGTATAGCGGTTGGTTGTTGATATCAGTATATAAAGTTGATATCAGTATACAAAGTTTTTACCTTATCTCTCGGTGTCAGCCTTGTCCAAGGCTTATCAGCCCTAAAAATGAAGGAGAGATATACATTGAGTTTACATCATTAAGCCCCATTGCACGCCAACAGACCCGTTTATAATCAGATAATTTGTTTGAAGACTGGCACTTGTCACGCAGCCATGTACGCAGTCTGTTGTCTTCAGAAATGAATTTAACGGATTCTTGTCCATAAGTAAGGCAAACAATTCCTCATGAATGGCAGTCTTGCCAGATTTCATTGTGAAAAAGACGAGGCCATGAAAATCCCAAAATTAAATATTTTTCTTAAAAAATTCAAAGGGTGGACTGTAAGACTAGAATGCGAAAAAATTTCATCCTTGGTGCTTTCTGACACATTGAAAATCATTAGCGTTACATTATTTAACATGTTTTTAAGAATCGAAGCTGATACTTGCAGCTTGAACATTTTCGAGATTTAGCTGCAATACCTGCAATACCTCCAGGGAAAGGTACTTTTGAAGGATTAGACACACCAAAATGTACTTGAATTCTGACTCCACTCATTTTGTAGAAATTTCCAAGAATTTTCCCAAGGTGCTTTGCAAAAGAAATATCCCAAGAAAAATCCCACCACCCTTTAAAATCTTCAAGATCTTGGGATGAATCTGAAGTATGGCAACACTGACGGGATCAATCTAATTCGCATTTCATATATTTAAATATAATAGAAATGTTAAAGAATATAACTTCTCGTAGATTAGTAAATCAGAGAACTGTTCAAATATAAATAAGCTCTCCAAAAATGATAGACACCAAAGAGAAAACTTTGCGTCAAAATCTGCAATCCAATTGAACAGCGCATTTTGAACTGGTTTAGCAAATTGAGGAATATGAGTTTTGGCTGATTACATCTGGAGAGAAATGTACCGGGTGAGTCAGAAAAAACAATCCCCGTTTGAAAGACCACTGCTCTATGGATATCGAGGCAATAATATTAGTAAATATATCATTTAATAGTGGACATGTTGAAATAAATTCTAAATTTTACCTGACTGAAATCGGCCACTCCGTTCTGAAATTATGAGGGGTTTTCTCAAGAAAGCCCCTCCAAGAAACCTTCAAAAACGGCATAAAATCACGACCAAATTTCCGTAATATTTCTTCCTTAGTAGCAATGACTGGTACATGCTTTGGCACGCTTTATCCCTTTGGGAGGATGAAAGTGCCATCTCTGGGAATATAACAACATTATTCTCGGATATTTTATCCTCCCAAGAGGATAACTCGTGCTAAAGCATGTGTAAGTCATTGCTGTAAAGGCAGAAACATGTGGAACATTTGCTCGTGATTTTAGGCCTGTTGGAAGGTTTCTTGAAGAGCCTTTCTCCAGAATATCGCTCATAATTTCAGAACGGAGAGGCCGATTTCAGTTAGGTAAATTTTAAATCATATTTGAATATGTCAACCATTAAATAATGTATTTGTCAATATTATCGTTTTGATATCCAGGGAGCAGTGACCTTTCAAACGGGGATTGTTTTTTCTGACTCACCCGGGAAAGCAATCAAAGTTGCGAAAATATCTCCAAAAATAAGTTGGAGCTTCAGTACGGCGAAGAATTTAAGATTTACAAATTAGCTGCATCGTTTTTGCTGAACGATTCTTCAAATTGTGTAAAAAGAATTGTGACTCATCTGGTGCAATGTCGCTTTTCGATAAGACTGCAACAGATCCCCAAAGGCAGAATTTGTAACAATAACATCAGTTGTCTTTGATTAACATGCCATTTCAAAGAAATAGACAATAACGCTAAAGATGGCGAAAGTGCAAAGCATGCTGGCGAAAAGCTCCCTGACGACCACCTAATAACATAACAACTATTTGGGTCTGCCGTTTCGACTAAAGAGATGTGATAAAGTTCGGAACAAGTAATCAATGAATCAAGTAATCAATGAATCAAGTAATCAATGTAAACAGCGAATCTTTAATTAAATATTCAATTAGCATCAAAAATTCCCATTTTTTTCCTTACGAGAATGGTTCCTATTCATACAGACGACATGTCAAGTAACTTGATCAATTTGCGCTCAAAAATCAGACTTAGAGTGAATGAAGCCATTACAAAGTACAGCGTAGCACTGGGATTTTGAGAGCATCTCGTTTATTTATCGCAATAAATAAATTCTAAAAGCTTGGAAGCTGCTCAAATGATTCAAAAACTTCGGCAGATAGATAGGCGAAAGTCTAAAAGGAAGATTGACTTAGAAGAAGCGACGAACAACTTACAGTGACGGAGTTTGTCGTGCTGATTACGAGATTATCGTTAGAAATGCAAGTTTCTCGCAGCTTTCTTGGTCGAAATTTTTGTTTTGCTTTTAAAAACAGCATGTTAGGGCAAATATTTCATAGGTTTAGGTCTCACTGACACTTGCTACCTATCCTTACCTACTCACTATCGAAAGAGAGAATAGAAGACCAGTTTTATGTAACTTTTTGCAAATTTCCTATAGAAATGTATATAAATTTTCTGAAGATTTACCCCAAAACAGGATGGCGTCGTGTTTTCAAAATTGCTGTGACGTCATGCCGTCTGTATGAATCGAACGATGTTGCTTTCGAATCCAAGGTCGATTCGAATTTAAGCTAGCTAGTCGAAACAGCAGACCAAATTTTTCATGTCGTTAGGTGGTCGCCAGGGAGCTTTTTACCATGATGCTTTGCAGCAAAACACAACAGAGTCTTTGGAGCCGCCATCATTAGCGTTATTGTCGACTAGCGATCACAGACACAGCGATTTTCAAAGGCAAAGTAACCAAATCATGGATGAAACAAAGCAGACTGTAGAAGCCGTAGGTAACAGGTACCCAAGTCGTTGTGCACGCAAAAAGGAACTTTTAAGAGACGAAAATAATATATATCAAAAGAGGAAGAGGAAGGATAGATCTAAACATCTGCCGCCTGAAATATATCTATTCAAGTCAGAAGCCGAGCAATAATTAGGGGTGTACCGGATCAGGATTTTCAGAATCCGGCCGGAACCGGATTTACTGGACTTTTCCATGGAGTCCGGCCGGATAATCCAGCTTGATTTTCACGGATAATCCGGCCATTACCGGATTTTCCTATACCAAAAGTTTTTGAGATTCGCCCAAAAAAGTGTTAGGCGACAACAACAAAAACTAAAAATGTTCATAAAGATATCTAACAGACTTACACTCTTATAATCTAGCGATGCTAAGCACTTATATATATATTTCTAATCTGTTTTCAAAGTTTTTGTTTCATCGCAAAATAGAATGAAGTGAATATTTTTTTCTTGAAAAAGTGTACGAGATTTATCAATGCAAAATTATTTGAATGAGTATCTAAGGGGTATTTCTTCAAACTTGAAGGACAAACTCATTTATAACAAACTAGTACTATGATGGCCGAAAATTTAAGAACCTCTTGTACTATGCTTGCAAATAGACAATAAAGAGACTATTTTGAGATTTGTGCTTGATTACGTTGCATAATTTGTTCTGCTATTTGACTTACAATACTTGTTGTTTGTTTTTACAATCGTATATACTGATTTTGCCATCCTCTTCAAGTTGTCTCAGTTCTAAATTAATTTCTTGAAAATCCGGTAGCTGGCCGGATTTCAAACAAAAATCCGGCCGGAACCGGATTTTTGAAAAATAGGTGATCCGGCCTACCGGATATCCGGTACGTCCCTAGCAATAATAGCTTGCATTACAAAATCAAACAACAACAAGAGATTTGCAAGACTTACTATTCAGCTTCTGAATTAAATTGACGAAATTTAGGTGGCAGATGGTTACATATGTTCTTCTTCTTTCGATACAGTAGAAACCCGCATAAAGGACATAGTTTTATAAGACCCTTGAGGTTGAAATTCAATGATTAGAATGTTTGAAACAAGAACCCCCAGGAGGCCGAAGTGGCTAAAGGTTCTTACATAAAGGTTTAAAAGATGGTACTTTACTTGAAAACTGCAACATCTTTCATAACAAAAACTTTAATGAAAAAAATATATTGAAAAACTATTCAAGTGATAGAGGGATGCACTGGCATCTATAAAACACATTTGCACTGTACCAACTATAAGCACCCTTTTAAGAACCTTAGGGCTGGACTTGAGTATGACATCAGTTCATCAAGAACCTCATTCAGGCTGCCTCAAGAAAACCTACGTTCTTTTATGCGGGTTTCAACTGTATCTACCCATTTCTTTTCGTAAAAACCACGCTTCGCATACACACAACTGAGTTTCTTATCTATTTTACAGGATTTCAGGAAATTTTGCGGTCTGCTCTGTTTACTTCCATGATTTGATAACTTGGCCGTGGAAATCTTTGTCTGCGATCGTTGATTGTTTGTAATAGCCTGTCAGTTAATGAAACTGATTATATTTCTACAAGATCTACGTTTGTTCAACAGTTCATAATAGAAAACATACTTTCTGTCGTAGTCTTGCGTGTCAGTGACCTCGACGTAGTCTTTAAATCGAATAATTTTTCTTTCACGTAACTCTTTTACAGTGGGCCTTCTGCTTAGCTGTCAAGAAAATAAATTACAAATGAAAAGGTGCAGATATTTGCAGAGCTACTGCGGAGGAGATTTTTTTCTTTTTCATTTTACTCAACCTCGTTCCCAGGGTGTTCTTACGTCATACGATGATCACGAAGCTGAGTGAACGCCCTGGAACACCTTGCACAAATCTGTCCAAAAAGTGGTCAGATTAACAGCCATTACGGATTCACAGTTCACGGTTGGCTAGGTAACGCTAATTATGCGACCTCGATTACAAACAATACAGTAACACTGCAATGATTGCTGCTTGTTAATTTTAATTATATTGTTATTATTTGAGATTTTCAACAACATTTTATAGATGAGACTTCCTTTAACGTTTCGTTTTCGCTACTCTGATGAAGCGGACGCAAAACATCACAGCAAGTGTCTATATTTTTGAAATCTTTATTTTCATTTGAATATTTAGGAAGTTTACGAGAAATGATTTATGTTTGATATTATTTTCGAATAGCCAGTGAAATTGCAGAGTGGCCTCACCCTGGGAACGAGATTTCATCTTACGTTACTCTTATAAAAGAAGCTAAAGCTTAAAGTTTGGTACCTTGTGTGTCCATGTCTACCCGGTGGGTCAGATAAAAGTTACCACTGTAGAAAGGACTCGATAAATGGTACACAGGACAGATTTCGAAGATTGTTGATTTGATTAAAAGCATAAATGTACTTGGCCACTTTTGTTGATTTTTCGATGGGGTAATTCTCGAAATGAAAGCACTTTCTTGAAAATTCCTAATCTGGAATCAGCCTTTATGGATCAAAATAAACGATCGAACTTTCTAAGAACTGATCTAACATAGGACAACGAGACAATTCTTCAAAATGGGTTAGGAATTCAAAATGGATTACTTATGATCTGTTGCACGAGTGATCGTTCGATGTTTGCACAACTTTAGCAATACTTCTACACAAACCTTATATTTTTATGATTTCACCGAAGCCTTTGTATTGATAAAGTGACATTTTTGTCTTTGTAAGTTAAAAATTTGATCGCTCTTTTTCGATCAATTTAGCTCTGTTCAAATCAATAATTGCTTAACATTCCATCATAGAATCTACCAATTAAATCAACAAATTCTTCTAGAATGCATTTATTGTAAATTAAAGATATAACTAACACGAACTGTAGCAGACAAAATAATTTGGTCCTTGGACAATGTGCACAAAGTACAATTTAAAGATTGCTTTTCTGGTTAAAATTCAGTGATTATTTTCTAAGTCATTGTATTCAACCGAAAGTGACTCTATTTATTAACTAAACTACAATACACAAATAATAGTGACGTCAGTCTAGCAAGTTTGTATACAGGTGTACAGAATGAAGTAAACACGGTAGACACATTACTCCTATCGCTATGAGATTTCCGTTCTCGTTGAGTTCCCCTATTCATTCTTATGACACATGAACCTGAATCTCATTGAAAACAGAAAGGGGTGGATGAGAAGGAGCCTGTCTTTTACGAAAGGTTGCTATCGACCTGTGATTCTCCACGCCTTGAATAGCTTTTATATTTGCCTACTAAGCACGCTTCTACGGAAAGCGTGCAATAGATCCCCTTAAGAAACTTAGCAATAGATCCCCTTAAGAATGTCTACTTCAAAATATGTTCCCATTGTATTGTTAATAAATTCATTTTTATTTAACAAAAAACTTCATACTAAATGTGGTTACTGAAAATTATATACTATGGAGGAGGCAGACGCAAAGAAACAGGCCTCAGTGTGCTAGAAATTTGTCTGTTTCTTTGCGTCCGCCTTTTTTATTTTTTATTTAACATGTGTTCTTATTAGCCGCACACAATAGTTAAAACATTGTTTTCTCACAATCAATTAAAAAACTATAGTATTACTTACTTTTCTTGATAAAGATCTTTTGATTTCTGACAAAGACTGTATTTCTTCCGTTTTACTATGAGCTGAAAGACACAAAGAGCAGCATCAAGTAATTTGAGCTTATCGAATTCAAGTTGTGTATAGTTGGTTTTTACATGGGCGATAGGAGAGGCGTGGATTGCTTTTTCAAAAAGAAATTGTGTGGTCATAGGTTGTGGTTATTGAGATCAAGTTAGCCGCGATGTTTTCATAGCGGCTTCCTGTTATTTTTTAACCACTTACGGTTGACCTGGCAGACGCTAGAGTCGATGGTCAGATTAGCGTTAGCTCTTCTCTACTGGAAGCTCTAGTTTCAGTCTAAGAGGAAATTTACACTTGCTGATTTATTGCTCTGCAACTAAGTATCCGAAAATTATCAGACAAATATCAAAATTTAATTCATCCATTGAGGGTTAGCATAAAAATAGCTTTGGGAAGATTTGACGAAATATCTAGGCGTCAGAATTTTTCAAAATTGTATACAGTTTTTTGGGATACCCGGTAGATATCAAAGATTTCCAATGAACACTTATAGCTAAGTACCGTAAGTTCCTTTCAAGCCACTAAATCAAACGAAAGATGTATCAAGTGATCGTGCAATGTTTTTAAATATTTGATTTCTATGATGTAGTTTGCTAGCTATTCTGAGTATCTAGCATGTCAAAGTTAGGTAATAAAATTTCGTTGGTTAAAATCGGTCATATTGTTCTCGATTTACATGTGATTATAGAAATGTGTCTTATCTCAGAGTCTACCAAAACAGGCCTAAACTTCTGGATCAACTTTTCCAACATTAAGCTCCACAGCGGTGAAAATGAAACTTAAAGAACGCCGGTCAACCAGCATCCTTTGCGGTCGCGCTTTGCAGAGAATGTTGTCATATTAAAATGGCCGCCGCAGTCGAAAGGCAACAAGCGAAGCGCGCAAAGGATGCTGGTTGATTGGCATTCTTTAACAGGGCTATTTCATTTGCCTAGGCAATCGGTTGCGCAGATGCAGAGCCAGTCCTACTATTGTTTCCCTTGGGAAATTTCTTGTTAGCCTTTTTTCAGGTAGTTTTCAGTATCGTCGTGTTGAATTGTTAGCAAATTTAATCAAAGATGTTAGCATAGGTTTCAAATCTTTATAAAGGTCGGTGTAAAATTCTGTGACCTATATCTTTGAATGGAATGGCTTGAAAGAAACTTTAGCTACATTGTAATAATTCTACCGTTGGACTTTTCAGAAATCTTCAATATTTTCAGATTTAGAGTGCTTTTCGTGTTTATTAAGAATTCAAGAAAAATTTTGAAAAAAACTTAAAACCATCGTAATTTCTAAAGTTTTTGAGGAAACATCGAATAATTTTCCAGAAAAACATAGCTATGACCGTCTACAGTATGGTATCAAGCAAAAGTCTTTCACTGTTCTGCTTTGCGATTTAGAAATTTGATGACGTCACATCCTCAAATGAGTAGAAATATGAAATACGCTGTGATTTCGAAAATATTCAAGATTTCTGAAAAGTCCAACGGTAGAGTTATAGCAAAGAAGCTAACGTTTCTTTCAAGCCATTCGATTCAAAGAAATGTGTCACTGAATTTTACACCGACCTTTTTACGCCAATTTAAAGATTTGGAACCTATGCTAAAGATGTTAGGCCTGTGTTGAAGGATTCCGAGATAGCACAATTCTATAGAATCGCTCAAAACTAGGGAAAAAATACAACCGATTTAAATCAACTATTTTTTTATATAAGTTGACATGTTGCCTACACAATGGTAGCCAGTTGTAAGGAATCTGATGAATACGTAAAAAACTACAGGGTTGCAAACGTTTTAACTTTTTTTACTCATCTGGTTGAAGGCATGAAACATCTGATTGCATTGGCTAATTATACGGAGTTCAAACCTACCGAAAGTATCTTCATTTGTAAACTATCTGCTGCTATATACTTGCATTAGGGGGAGAAAATCATGGTTTTCTGGAGGTTTGGCTTATACAGCCCCTTTAAAGTGAATTATACCTCTGGATAAAGCATTTGAAAATAAAATGAACACGAATTTCATTTTCGAAGTTAGCGGCTATTGAACTGAATTAAATTCAAAGACAAATCACGCCTGAAGAATTACTAAAACTTACCACAGAAATGCCTCATAATGTGTATATAAATTTCGTCTGTCTCTTTCAGATATTTAATGAAATAGCGTATCGGAGTTCTTCCAAAACATTGCTGAAACAATTCGTTCATCAAATACATTTGATATTCAATGTCATTTAAAATATGATTAAACTCAATAGCTTCTTGCATTTCTTGAAATGTGTAAGAATGTTAACAGATGTCATCAATGTCATCCCTCCGGAGCTTGTTTATGCTAAACCTTTTCACGCCCGGATTTATTTCAATCAAAGTGTAAATCCATTGGTAAGTCAGTTATGAAACGTTTTATGCCGGGGGAAGAACATGAATATCAAATCTAACCAGGAGATAAACTCAAAGCAAAAGCTATAGAATTCGCAGGGATTCTTTATCTATCGGTAGGAATACCCCCTGCAAATAAGACACTTTCCTTTGTTTGCCATATGGCCTATGTGGGGTTGACAGGAGGGTTAAAGGGTATATTCCCATACCAATTTGCGTTATCCCTGCATAATTAATAGAATGATAGAATGGAAGATGCTTTACAGTGAATTGCAGGATAACGGTTGATTTATCATAAAGATGACAAGGACACACCACTGCTATGGTTTCATACTAATAGTAAAGCTATGGAACTACGCTGAAAATATGGGGCGAGTTTAGGCCTACATACAATCAGTATTGCGTAAATCCCAACGTATTTTTCAATTTAAAAAACCGCAATAGGTTATCGCGCAAGAAACAAACAACTTTAGACCAGATCTATGCCAAACATAGATTTCTTAAAAAATCAAAAACAGGCAGATAAAAAATTCAACAAATTTCGTCTTCTAGTCTAGCGACTCCGAAGCTTAAACTCGCAAAAGTTCGTTATTTTCGACAGTTATTAGGCATTGACCCATAATGCATTGGGTGAGTACAAGATATCCACTGATTGAAACAAAATACTACAAAACCAACCAACCGGTTTGAATCAACTGTCCTAATCGAAGGAGACTTCAAATTCATTTCTAGTTTATTGTAGGCTAACCTGCTATTAAATAAAAAATGTATTGCGATGCTTTCGATGCTTTGCCTTAGCATATACATTGTTGTTTAGGCCCAAATTGTTGCCTTCTAATGTCGAGGAGGCGGCTAACGTGCAATAAGTCTTCGATAAGGATGTTTCTTTGATTTAAAGATAGTCTATTTCAGTTATTGAAGTGACCCCGATGAGCTATAAGAAAACTGAAAGTTAAGGTATCACATAGCCTGGTGAGTACGAGATTCTTGTTTCTTATGAAAGATTAAGGTACTTGAGGAGCATGACACATTATCACTAAGTTACTGATTCAGTTTCAATGGAGCTATTGAGGTGAAAATTGGATTCAACAACCTGTAGAAGATCTTTATAAAATATGTATGGATATAATTAATGCATAATAATAATAAGTGCGAGGTAGATTCATCCTACTTAATCTTTTATTGCAATACCTATCAGTCATTTAAATTGATATAAAAATATAATGCGATGTTATTGTTTAAGCTAGCAACAAATCACTGGTGGTTTAAGCTAGCAACAAACCAATGTGCCCTACGAACGACGGTATTGAGACTACGGAGCACAATTTGTTGCTTTGCCCTTACTTTGAGATTCAACGTCGAAATCTTCTCGCTGGAGTTTTTGCATTATTACAACCATTTGGATATATCAATCCTTCAAACGAGGTTTTGACGCAACTTTTATTATATGGTGATAAAGACCTCCCCAATGACCTCAACAAAAATATACTTGAGTTGACTCTACAATACATCCAAACAACTGGTCGATTCGATTAAGACCACTTTAAATCTAGTTGTACCTCACTCAGCCACCAAGTCCGTTTTCGTAAAGTCTCTTGTTGCAAAGTCCTGTTTCGTAAAAATATTTTTATAATAGTATGTAGCAAAATTAACCCAAAAAGCAAACAACAAGATCAGTGCCTTCTCTAGAATCTCAAATTATTTAAATGAGAAACAATCTCTTTTACTGTACAACTCATTCATAATGTCTCAGTTTAATTACTGTCCGTTGATATGGATGTTTTGCGGAAAGGTTGCCAATAATGATTTAAATCGCACCCATAAGAGAGCACTTCGAATTCTCTTCAACGATTATACATCCTCTTTTGAAGAGTTGTTGCAGAGAGCAAATGAGTGCACTATTCATAATAAAAACTTGCAAAAGTTAATGCTCGAGGTTTATAGCTGTTTAACACAACAAAATCCTTCTTTTTTGTGGGATATGTTCCAGGAAAAGGAAAATAATTATAATTTAAGATCAAAGAATCTGTTGATGTTGCCTCAAACTAAGACAAATACTTATGGCAACGATAGTTTATCTTTTCGCGGCAGCATATTATGGAATTCCCTAACAAATGACACAAAAATTGCCACCTCCGTCTGTTCCTTCAAGACATGCATAAAAAAATGGAATGGAGAGAATTGCCGTTGTAAAATATGTAAATAACGAACACTC
>REGM01000122.1:183937-204208 GCA_004194415.1 Aurelia aurita
TTGGCATGTTTTAAAAAGCCAACAGCCCTTGAGACCTTGGCAGAAACAGCCTTAATTTGTTCTTTCCAATCCAGGGAACAGTCGATTTGTACACCAAGGTATTTCGTTTTTTGGACTATTTCAAGCTCATTTTCACGAATATTCAATTCTAAATTATGATTTGAACTTTTGAGAATGTTACGTTTCTGCTTGGTGGTAATAAGCATAGAGTGTGTTTTTGCAACATTCAAGGAAAGTTTATTGCCTTGTAGCCAGGTGTCCAAATGCCTAAGATCGTTGTTAATAGCCTCATTCAGCTAAGTCATATCATAGGACTGGTGGCACAGACTAGTATCGTCAGCATACATGGACACAGTAGAACCTTGGACAGCCTGTGGGAGATCATTGATGTAAATGAGGAATAGAAGAGGGCCAAGACAGGAGCCTTGTGGCACACCGACTTCTATATCCATTATATCTGAAGCAACACCATTAACCCTGCAAAATTGTTTCCGGTTGGATAGGTAAGACCTAAACCACGATAGCTCCCGATGCTGAACACCATAAACTCGGAGCTTTTTGCAGAGAATTTCATGGTCAACAGTATCAAAAGCCTTTTTTAAATCAATGAATACTAGTCCCACAAGCTGACCAAGGTCCAGCCCGTTGTACCAGTCATCTGTGTTTTTAAGTAAACAAGTAAGTGTAGAATGCAGGCGTAAGAAGCCAGATTGGTCAGGAGAGAAGAGACCATTATCTTTCATATACTGATACAACTGGTCAAAAACAAGTTTCTCAAAGAGCCTTGAGATGACAGGTAAGACTGAAATTGGGCGATAGTTGGACTTTTCAGTCTTATCTCCTTCTTTAAAAATTGGAGTGACTCTAGCAACCTTCCACGACTCTGGAAACTGGCTTGTTTCAATTGAGGTATTAACAACACAAGTATTGTGGTTATGCACCAAAGAAACAAACTATTATATAATTTCCTGATCACTATAGGACAACTCGTTTCTTGTCATTGTCCTGAAACACATAGTTCACTTAAAATGCCAGATTTCTCGAGAAAATCACGACGTGAGAAAATCTCTAATAACTATCAAAGGAATGGGCGATTTCAGACAAATAAATTGTTGACTTATTTGGGCCTTTCTTCAACAATAACACTGTAATCAACACAATTTCGAGACCAGTTGCTAAAAAAAACTGAGAAATTCAACAAGTTTGTAACTCATTCAGTACCTATACGAAGAGCATAAATTTTTACCTGAGAATTTTAGTTTCAACTTTATGCCGTATTTCCATTCTTTCTTCTGGTGATTGCGCTAAAAATTTGACAAAAACGTAACTTTAAAAAAAGAAACAGACGCATTCTGGGATAACTTGTTAGTTCATAAGAGGAGATTTGTGTACTGTAAGCTTTTCTGTGAACACAACTGTGTGGATAAATACTTTCTACAGTGGGGCTTAAACAAAGAAAGATCTTTGCAAAACAAGCATAATTCAATTAAATTCATATTTCAACCAAATAAATCCAAGAGATCTTAGAGGCTCTCTCTCGATTAGTCTATCTATTAGAGAGCTCCTCCTTAGACAAATATATGCAAATTCATCTCTTGTATATTGTATTCTTAGATGTATTTGGATATATTTGTCAATAAAAACTGAAACTGAAAACTGAAACTGAAGATCTAAATTTGGTGTCATTCTAATGTACTCAGTTTGAGGCATAGCACGAGATCGTAAGCATGGTTCATCACATTAAATTCTGTAATAAGTCAAACATGTAACAATAAAGCACGGGTTAGTCATAAGAAACAATCCCCGTTGGAACGGCTACTGTACTTCGGGTATCAAAGCTATTATATTGGGAAATATCCTGTTTAAAGATCCATTGCTAACCATGATCCTTTGTGCACGGAATGAAAATCCAGAAAAAGAGAAGCTAGGCCAGATAATACTAAAGTCGACTTTGGCGCCACGAAGGATCATGGGTATCAAAGCAATAGACAATAATGCTACAGATGGCGGCTTCAAAGACTTCATTGTGTTTTGCTGCAAAACATGCTGGTAAAAAGCTCCCTGACGACCACCTAACGACATAAAAAGTTTGGTCTGCCGTTTCGACTAGCTACCTTGAATTCGAATCGATCTTGAATTCGACTGCAACATGGTTCGAAAGAAAACCTTTCCAAAGCAGAAAAGGTAAAATTGTAATTTCAATTGAAGTTCTAATTAAAGATTCGCTTTTGAATTACAAAATTTTCCTATTTGTTTACATTGATTACTTGTTCCAAACTTTACCACAGCTAGCCAGTCGAAACGGCAGATCAAAACTTTTATGTTGTTAGGTCGTCATCATGGAGCTTTTTACAAGAATGCTATGCACGACTGCTATCTTTCGCGCTATTGTCTATTATGATTGGAAATATTTTGTTTGATACAAGACATCTTCAAATAGATTTTAAAATTTACTTGACTGAAGTTGGTACTCCGTTTAAATTTATGAGGCATTTTCTCGACAAATTGAGTATGTCATTAAACTATAAAACATGCTATTTAACATGCTATTAAACATGCTATTAAACAGGTTATTGGCAATATTATTGCTTTAATATCAAAGCACCAGTAGCCATTCAAACGGGGATGGTCGCTACTAAGGCCTCAAAATTAACCCCTATTCTGTGGCATGCATAGGTATCTTTATTAAAAGTATCAATAGAAAACCACTTTAGGTGGTTACCTAAAAGAACCATTGCTTACTCAGAGTTTATAGATTTGTCTAAGTTTTCCAAAAAAGAACCATTCTCAGTGGTTCTCTATACCAAGAGATATAGAGCTTTATTCTACGAGAAACCAATCGTGGCTACCTTAAGTGTGGTTACCCTTGTTTTGCAATTTCAATTAACTCTAGATGCATAGGGAATTTGAGTTGTGGTTAGCAAATTGTGTACGGAGATAGAAATAAGGTCATTGTTTATGAATTTGAGCAATTTTACAATTTCCCAGCGAGTCATACATACTGTGGTTACAAGTAAAGACCAAAAGGAGTGATTAACTTTTTGGTACACACCACTTCAATTAAAAGCCTCGTTCTGGAAATTATTCCAAATTCCTTCATACGAAATTTTAGAGCCTGGAATCGTATTTAGCGCTCAAAGTTTAGTCTAATTACGAGGTTTCATAGTGCTAGTGCTCGTGATGTTGATTTTATGGCTATGTAAAATTTCAAAATATACACGGGATTTGACTGTGAAAAGTGACTGGGGTTGTAAAATTTCACCAAGAACGATTTTCACGGTCAAATCCCTTATAGATTTTCAAACTTTATATCGCCATACAATCAACACCACAAGCGTTAGCAGTATGAAAACCTCAACCTGGACTAAATTTTGGGTCATAAATCCGTATATGGGCTCAAAATGTTCATGTGAGGAATAGGAACAAATTTCGAAAAATTGCAAAAACCAGGCCGCTTAATTGAAGTTGCATTAATGTTATTTAATATCATACCTTATTTATGTAGATGAAAATTTCTCATTCTAGCAATATTTTTGTAAATAGACAACTTTTCTGATCACTGTATCGGGTGTCTAAAACAAAATTACACCCTTTTGATTGGGAAAAGAAGCGAAATGAAAAAATGTCCGGACTTTCGACTGAACAATTAAATTTTCTAATCTTCATCTTAAATGCACGTACATTCCATTTGAAATCGTCCACCAAACAATGGATATACGAGCTTGCAAAATCAAAATTAAGAGTGCACCTGCAAACAAAGGTTTTGAAAAAGGGCCTAGGCATGCTTTGATTTTAAGGGCCTTTTCCAAAGCAATTTTCAACTTTTTTTATTTTTAGTTTTTACTTTTGAAAAGAAATTCTACTTTGAGATGTTTTAATTGTTCTTGAAATCACTTTTCTTTTGAGGAAAAATCGTTCCTTCAATCAGTTGTATGAAAGAAGAGGATAAAGGAACAATGGAACGCTTATTTTGGAGATGTGGCACGAGTTTATTATCCTCACCACATTTTCTTCTATTCGTTTAACAGGGTCATGGCTAAGCGTCTATAATTCTATTCAAAAGCAAAAAATAAAAATGAAAGTTTAAAATTCTTTTCGAAAAAGCCCATGATATCAAATCATGGTTAGGCCCCTTTTTCAAAACCTCTAGTGCACTCTCAATTTTGACTTGGGAGCTCGTGTTTCCGGTGTTTGGTGGACGATTTATAAATGCAAGGTACGCGCATTTAAGTTGAAGATTACACAAATTAGCTGTGCAGTCGGAAAATCCCAATACCTTGTCGTTATGTTCCTTTTTCAAGTCAAAAGGGGGTACTTTTTTGAGACACCCGGTATATTTCATTATGGTAACCACATTTCTGATACTCTTTTAAAATTTGTTTGGTCAACCAAATGAGGAGTAATGCACCACCACAACGTTCACATTTGTTTATTTTCAAAAGCCGCAAAAAAAGTTATGATGGTTTTCATTAAAAAGCTATTTTTAGCCCTTCAAAAAATTTCACACAATTTTGTTTACCAAGTTTATATTTGATGTATAAAAATACTTAACATGACGTTGACGTTTACGTTGACGTTGATGGGCCACAGGCGCAAGCTTAATCCAAAGTCGAATATTGTAGGACCAAACAGAGTTGCCTCGATTTTACACAAACCTACACGAGTTTAAGATACAATTTCTATTGGTAAAATTTGGAGATAAAACAACATTTCAATTCAATAACCTCCATCAAGCGAGTCAAAACAAAGACTCCAGCGATGATCCCAACGATCCCAGCAATCTTATGAAAACATACACGAACGAGCATAGCGATCACAACGATAAGGATCGTTGGGATAGAAACTTTCTCTCATCCAGCGATCACAACTATCCAAATGTAAGAAGAAGAATGTAAGTTGCCCTCGCAGGAGCCAGTAACTGCGATTTTCCAGCGATCTGAGCGACCCTAGCGAATATGTAGAATCACTTCCTCCAGCAATCCCAGTGATCCAATCCAAAAGTAGCGATCGATACGATCCCATATAGAAACCATATAGAAACCAGGCTATACACTGTTTGAAAGATCGTACCCCAAAAATTATCCAAACGATTTTAAAATGCTCGCTCTATTGCCTGACTGAGTGTTTAAATTAACTTTGAGATTGTAAATATTACAATATTATTATATTATTATATTATATTATTATTAGATTATATTATCATAAATTACAATCCAATAATTTCCTCTCAGATAAAGAATTCCCCTAAAACTGACTTGCACAGGATTTGGTTTACAGGAGCTATATAACACTTTAGTAAACAAAGGGAGCGTGTCAAATAATTGTTACAGCCTGCAGTGGTATTTTATTTCTTTAGGTTAAACACATCTAAAACTTGTGGCTTGGAATCCAGCTGCATCTTCAAAATAGTTGATGGTATGACAAATCTGATTGCACTGGCTAATTCTATGGAGTTTAAACAAACAGAAAATATCTTCATCTGCAATTATCTGCTGCTATTTAACTGCATTAAGGGAGAGAAAGTCATGGTTGTTTAGAAGTTTAGCATTTAAAATAGCCCCTGTAACAGAGAATTGAGTGTTTCAATTTACTTTTCAACCATTAAATAGTAAAATAATGTTTTGTAAGCGCATGTATTCTTTTCTAATGATATGGAGTTAATGTAATGATGCTCAAAATTTAATTTTAAACACGCATAAGGATGTTTTACGTCGAAATCTGTACGATAATGAACAGCCCTTTTTATTGTTTTGGGCAGAATCGAGGGGTAGCATATAAATAACATCCTTCAATAGCGAACAGGAAAAACCCAAATCATTAAACTTCGCGCGAAGTAGCCAATGACATCGCCGTATCCCGATCACATGACCGAAAATAAGCATTTCGAGACAACTTTTCTAGTACCTTTACGACAATCAAATGGACAAAAAACGAGTAAAGATACAGAGCTGGTTTGACCACAAATCGATTCTAGAGGCCTCCATCTATATTTGTTTTTTTTTTCGAGCTACGATAAAATCTCATCAGGGATCGACGTTACATCGAAGTTCATCCCTTTGAAATTGAATATCGGCTTGTCAATTATCCTATATTGACCTGAAATTGGATGATCTGAGGTTTTCCGTGGACGCTATTGAAAGATTTGATGTTCATGCTATCAAGGCACACGGGTTTGGCAAATTCCTTATTTCAGAGAGAAATAAAGCATAGAAAATCATACGACAAAATCTCAAAAATCATGTTGAAACCTACCTGAGATGATGGATTCGAAATTTTGAATATGGTTGTACGATTTTTGAAAAACTGGAGACAAATTTTCTTGATTTCCCGGTAGCAGTACAAGTACACAAAGTACAAGTACACAAAGTCAATCACTATTTCCTTGTTGAGAAGCACTACAGGTTATCAGTCATAAATGTGGTATGTCAATCAAACACAGAGTCAAAGGATATTTAAGGGCAAGCAACTTTTCCATGTAATGAAAATTAAAGTAGGAAAATATATATAAACTCACTTACTATCAATAATATGTTTACTGATGAGTTCATCTCGCGAGGGTCGAATTTTTAATTTTGATGCAAGGCTGTCAGATCTCTTTACTTTCGATGCTAGGCCTGTTTTTAAAAAACACATAAATTCATAACATATTCCAGAAATGGTGATATTGACACCAGTTTTACGTTAAAAACAGCAAAAGATGTGGAAGGTTGACATGGCCTATTTAAACAATTACAATACATCACAGCGATCGCTGGATTAGCTGACAGCCATCCAAACAATCATAACGATTAAAGGAAAACCAGGCTTTCAAAAGGGGCTCCGTCTCCAAATTTCGGTCGAAACGGTAATTTTGCAGTTTTTTAACAGGGAATATCACACAGAAATTTCATCTATTTTTCAAAAAGATGAAATTGAGATTTTGAAATTGAGATTTTTCTATATTTATGTTTGAAGAATGAAAACATTATGAAGGGGATCTGAGTCAACCAGAAGGAAAACACCTAGATACCTACCTACCTATATACATAGGTAGATAGGAATCCGGAATTTATATAACAATAGGCATTATATATGCACACAATCGAAACAATTGAAAGATATTCAAGGTATCTTAAAGACATTGTCTATGTATACAATCACAACAATTGAGAGAAATTTGAGGTATCTATCAGATTTGGAAGAGTTGCCAATTGATATTTCCTTGTTAAGACTAATTGCTAGATGCTCCAAACAAACTCATCGTTGATGAATTCATCAATGGACTTGCCAACTCATTAGAAGCCATTTTCAAAATTTGACCTCTTTGACCTGGCAAACTTCCCTTACTGACATGAAATCTCTAATATCGACGATCGTTGTCAGGGTACCCAACAGCAGATTTTCTCAAGAAACAAGTTTGGCACTGCTAGGGTGGCAACAACTGCCTCCATAAATAATAAATTTATTGTCAGCATTATCAGCCATACAGCCATTCCCGCCATCATTGTGACATCTAAACTTGAATAGAAAAGTTGCAATTGCAAGTCAGCTTTATGAAATGAATATTTTACAACGAATTCAAGCAAGCTACATGCTTGATCTCATTCTTCAAACATGGCTAATGGGAGCCTTTAATTCTCATAAACACTGATTTTTCAACGGTGACTTTTTGGTGGCTTCGGTAAAGCCACCAAACAAACTGCAAAAGACAATGGACATGTGCTTAAAACAATGGTCTTTAAAGGTTTGCTTACACTTTGGGGACGGAGCCCCTTTAAGGAAAGAATAAAAAGCAGCTAGCTAGCTACTAGCCTGCGTCACAGACTATAACCAGAGAGGGAGTTATGGTCTGTGTGATGGACTCACTTTTGTTGTCCCAACGACTTCAGTATGAACAGATTAAACAAACAAAGAGCTAGACAAGCCAATATCATTATTTGAATAACCATGGAATAACAGATTCCACAAGATCTCTGTGAAAATGGGACAACAAAAGTGAGTCCATCACACAGACCTTAACTACACCTCATNAGACTATAACCAGAGAGGGAGTTATGGTCTGTGTGATGGACTCACTTTTGTTGTCCCAACGACTTCAGTATGAACAGATTAAACAAACAAAGAGCTAGACAAGCCAATATCATTATTTGAATAACCATGGAATAACAGATTCCACAAGATCTCTGTGAAAATGGGACAACAAAAGTGAGTCCATCACACAGACCTTAACTACACCTCGTTATGGTCTGGGACGCAGGCTAGCTAGCTACCTGGTCAGTGAACAAAGCACTCTCCATTTGAAAGTCAGTGTTCCCTGAATATCACAAGCAATATAACCACCCCAACAGTTGCTCTGAAAGATTGAAAGATTGTGGAGGCGACTCGATAACGATATGTTTTTGCCTCCACCTCAACAATAATTAAATTTGAGTTTTGTTTTTCATGTTTTAAATTTTAGTGATATAAAAAAAAAGATTGAAACGTTAAGAACAGGGATCTTTAGGTGGGTGTGGGGAATATAGGGGTTTAAAGTTAGGGCCTTGAGCGTCTGACCTCTGCCGAGGAGATCAGAAACGTACAGTTGTTTGCAAGGTAATTACTAGGTATTTGACAATGAATTTGGCAGATCTGCATTATTTAGATCTTCTGGCTTACTACCCCCACGTTAATATTTTCGGCTATTTCAAACTCTCGAACCTTTTAACGTCCAAAATTGTTTTGGTGCGAAATATTCAACGTCTGAAATATTTCATCTGGGTGCCAGTCGTACTGAGGAAAGAAGCCTGTTTGGTGGGGAAGTCTTGACGATAGGTATTCTAGAGTCTATAATAGTCAATACGGTTGAAATAAATGGGGTGAACAATTTCCGGAACCTTAATAATTAGTGGGTCTGGAATAAACGGGGTGGGTGGAAAATTATCAGAATTCAATCTGCAGTTTTGTGATCAGGCGAAGCGCACAAGTTGTTTTGACTGTAAAGAATATCAAAAGTTGATAATCACAAAAAGCTATTTAAATACAAAATACAGTTCAAATTGTTGTTGTTGTTGTTCAAATGACATTTCAGGAAAAAAGATTTTGCATGTTTAACATTCCAAGAAGCTCGAAATCAATACACAGGGGATCTATAGTAACGCTGTCCTGGGTAGATTTTTTCAAAAACAAATAGGCATTATGGAGGGGCCTATTCCATACTCGGGAGTAATTACCTATTTTTATGCAGGATGTGGGGTGACCAAAAACTTTAAAACAATGGAACTGACTTACGTCTCTCATAAAATCACAGGTGAACCTACAGGTGACTCCCAGACAAAGGTCTGGTATAGTCAGCCACTTTATAAAAACTGCACGGGGGATCCTCTTAAAAAGCAAAAGCTGGGAGTAGTTTATTAGCCACAGTCACCCTTTTTATGACTATGATTTAGCTATAGGTTTGTGAAAAAGATTCCGTCGTGCAGCGATTATCAACGAAAACAATGCCAGCACGCCACAGAAAAGTCATTCATATCGAGAACTGAACAACGGAAACCCTTGACCCAAGACATTCGAGTTCAGAAAGGAAGTACCTCCAATCTTAAAGGAGCGTCCCTGAATATTCAAGCACTGCATTGTGGTCGAAAGCAGCATTACGTTGTCATCGAACATAAACAAAGGCAAACCAAGTGATCTGACAAAGAAGTTTGCGGGTGATCCTACAACTAACGTAGGTAGTTCGTGAGACAAAACGTGTAATTGAAACAAATCAAAACATTAATGATGACGATATTGAAGCATTCTTACCTGTAACAATATGATTATTAGTTTCTTCTTCTGAGTCGCTCTCATTTGAGCTTGTACTACAAAAGGACATGTCATTTTCATGCGTGTTATCATCATCTGGTCCAGGATGATTATCATAATAGCTTCCTCTTCCTTGCTGTTCTTGGCTAAGAGCGGCAGCCTGCATCAGCTCCCTCTGTGATGCAGTGATACTTGATGATCTTGGGGGGATAGGTGGGGCGTGACTTTCTTCATCTTCATCTGAACTAAAATCCTCGCTTTCTGCATNAAATCAAAACATTAATGATGACGATATTGAAGCATTCTTACCTGTAACAATATGATTATTAGTTTCTTCTTCTGAGTCGCTCTCATTTGAGCTTGTACTACAAAAGGACATGTCATTTTCATGCGTGTTATCATCATCTGGTCCAGGATGATTATCATAATAGCTTCCTCTTCCTTGCTGTTCTTGGCTAAGAGCGGCAGCCTGCATCAGCTCCCTCTGTGATGCAGTGATACTTGATGATCTTGGGGGGATAGGTGGGGCGTGACTTTCTTCATCTTCATCTGAACTAAAATCCTCGCTTTCTGCATCTCTCATCGGGCTTGGGGCAAAGTTTGGCCTGCAAAGGACAATACAGGACGTTTGGTATCAACAAGTGCGGCAGCAAATAAACTTCTTATAAAGCTCTTGGTTTGGAAATATTCAATATTGCTTCAAATTTCTTCATAATAAATTGGCTACCCATATTGGGATTCAACACCCAAATTTTAGTCTTGATACAAATTTCCATAAATGCTAGATTTCATAATATTGATTTTATGACAATAATAAGCCTGAAAATTCATCACGCATTTCACTGTGAAGAATGACTGAATGAGTAGAATTAAAAAGTCTAATTTTGGGTATTCATCAAGTGCGCCAAAAAGCTACTTGAAATTGTTGACAGCTAAAAGCAAGAGAATTACTGTATTTGAGTAATCAGCTTGGAACACGTCTATGCACCACAGGGGATCCAGAGGTGAACATGTACCAAGAATGAAGTTTAAGCAATCATAGATTGTTATTATTATAGATGAGAGAAAAGCTCAGTCTTTCAGCTTTCAAATGCTATTTGATTTTATATTTATATTTAACCATATAAACGATATAAAAATTAGATATTAGCAAATTTGCAAAAAAATGCACTTTTATGAAAACTTTGGGTAATTTATGAATGTTTTCTTGAAATAGCCCAAAAATGGCATATTTTGGCATATGAAAACTATATGTTTTTAAAATATAGATAAAATTGATAAAATTGAAGAGATAAAATTGGAGTTAGGATATAGTAAACTGCTTACAGTTATTCAATAACATCTAACATGCTGCGATGTGAAATTGATTTATTGATAAATACAGTAGCTATGTTTGATAACTGTGAATGTGGTTTCCTTACTCTATGAAACATAATATATCAAATTCCATTGATGAAATATAAATCTGACTTTGTTCAGAGCGGAGATGGCTCAGTGGTAGAGCGCTTGACTACCAATCTGAGGGTTGGTGGTTCAAGAGTCCCTGCTTAGTCGACCCCTGCTACGTAGAGTGAGGAAAGTCGCTAACTTTCTGTAATTCCAGGATAAAGGAATCAATAGGTGAGGCAACATCGAGAGGAAGGACCAGGGCACTGCTCAATAAGCTTAGCTTTCCAGTGTCCTAAAACTACCTTCGGATTCTAAAACAAAACAAAACAAAAAATCTCATTTTGTCCACCCTTTGGCCCACTGTGCCACGGAGTAAAGAGAAAAACAACAACAAAATAAAGAAATACCCTTTATCTACTGGTCTTGGCTTTTCGTCGTGACATGGTTTTGGGCTTGGCTTTGGCTTTATAACTACTGTCTCTACTTCTGGAGGTGATGGACTCTCCTTTGAAGCATTTATCTTCATGGTAATATCTGAAACAAAACAAAACAAGAGCTATACTCTTACAGGGTGTCACAAAATATTGTTCAAAGTCTGGTTGAATATAAAAAAATAACGATAAAGTGAAAGGTCTCCATGCTAACATAATAACCATGTCCCTAAGACTTTAAATCAATTTCCAACAGCACAATCTTGCAAACGGAGAATGAGGCAAGTGAGGACAATCAGTGTGTAATTCTTCAGTTCAATTTCATTGAAATTCGATGTTATTGTCAAATAGATTGACAAGTCCACGTGACATTCCAGTTGTAGACGTGAACGGTAAAAGACAAGTATAGGCATCAAATCTTTAAAACAAATGGTTAATGCATCTTCCTTTAGATTTAATAGCTTAAGCGGAACATCAGGTACTTACAAGTATTGCAATAATTAATTAGTTTTGAATAAAAATTAAAAAAATAAAAAAGAGGTAAACAAGCGCGAGTTCCGTTTCCTATGCGCAGGGGGTTGTAAAGAAAAAATGTAGATTATGCCAGGCCTACCCCGAGGCATAAGCCCCGAGGCCTAAGCCCCGAGAGGATAAAATGTGAAACAAATTGGCGATCCACAACATTCTTAATACAACCTTGCGAATCAACTTTAAAGTTAGTGGGACAGCTGAAACCAGAGGACTGAATTATCTGATGTGCAAAGAAACTCCAAAATCGAGATTATCGAATGTCATACCTCTCGTAAATATCAGAGGAAACGAAATAGGACTTTGAAAGTAATTTAATTCCTGTAACCATTGTCGAAATTTTCTGAAGAATGCAAATATAAAAAAAAACATTAAATCAAAACTTAATTGATGAAAGACTGATTCANGCCCCGAGAGGATAAAATGTGAAACAAATTGGCGATCCACAACATTCTTAATACAACCTTGCGAATCAACTTTAAAGTTAGTGGGACAGCTGAAACCAGAGGACTGAATTATCTGATGTGCAAAGAAACTCCAAAATCGAGATTATCGAATGTCATACCTCTCGTAAATATCAGAGGAAACGAAATAGGACTTTGAAAGTAATTTAATTCCTGTAACCATTGTCGAAATTTTCTGAAGAATGCAAATATAAAAAAAAACATTAAATCAAAACTTAATTGATGAAAGACTGATTCATTATCAAACTTTCCTCAACAGATTCCCTCAAAGCATCCACAAGCTAGAGCAGATATTAACAAAAGTTAGAACATCGATAATTCTTTCAAAATTCCTTTTGGTTTACTCTGAAATAAACGAGACACAAAACATATCATAGCCCCATGCTATAAATGCTATCGATAAGTCTCTGGTTTCAGCTTTCGCACAAATTTGAACTTCAAAAACTTGTAACTTCATATTCAGCAGATTCACAGCATAGGTTCTTAGATTTTTTAAGGTCTCGAGATTGTATGTTGTATTGCCTTCCTGTTCTTGTTTCAGGGACGTCTATCTTACATAGACTATCAATTATTTAATGTCAATTTTCACCAAGAAATACTTCGATTACCCGGCTGACATTTGCTGACAAGCTTTATAGATGTATCAAGTTTACAAAAAATAATTGATTTTTGATGGTACCTACTGGGAATATTCTGGGGGGGAGATGATAAGATGCCATGGTTAGTTTTACAGAGAAAAAACCTACAAATTTTGAATCGGCAGTAACCTACAACCCATGCAATTGATGTCTTAAACGTTCTCATTTTCGAATTCAGCATGCTTGAATTCATTCGTTCTGAAAAAAGCATTAAAATATCTCTTCGCAAATTTGTTTTATTGCAATTTACAATTTTGTTAAATTTTGATAAATAAATTTTGATATATAGTATATATAAATAAATTGCTAAGTCATTTAGGCCAAAAAATAGGGGAGATTTTGTTCAAAATTGAAATGACTATAAAACCTGAACCAGTCAGAATTTTTTAGATATTTCACAATTCACAGGATATTTCACATTAAGATATTTCACAAGATATTTCACAGGATGACTTACAAGGTGGAGATGAGCATCTGTGCCAAGTCTGGTTCAAATTGGTGACATAAAGTTAAAAATATCTATTATTTCCGAAAACTTGACATGAAATGACCCTTTCACTAGAATCGCTCGTAATTCTGGAACGGAAAAACCAATTTCGACCAAGCAGATTTTCATATTTAAGTTAGCTTTTCTTCTATGCAATGAACTTTAAAGAAACGAATTTGCAAATTAAACTGCATCAACACAAATTGGCAAACACCCCACGTTTTTCTGACTCACCCGGTAGACCTTCACAAACTATGGTTTTCTTGGAGATTGTACCATTTTTCCTATATTAATGTAGGATTTACAACAATTTACATTTTTTTCAAAGCTGTTCGTGAATTCTTTCAATAAAAAGAAAAACGCAATAATTCTGAAAATAATCAAGATATCACAGATCGCCAATGGACACTTACAGCGAAGTACTAGCCTGCGTACAGCCTCAAACTTCTCCTCAAAAGAAAAATAGAGTCTGCGCAACAACGAAGCAAAGCTTGTATGCTGACACTGCAGAAACTGGTAGCCTCTGTCTGATATCCTTGACGCGCGACATTGTACTGCAAATATGAGCCGCTTGATCGTGCGTGATACCCTTTGAATGCTTACATCTGTGAAACGGTAGGGAAATGAAAAATCTCAGGAGACTCAAGATAGATATTTGTTTAAAACATAATTTTACTGAAACTTGGAACGAATTTGTTTCGACGTTCTTGCCTGACGGAAGATGAATTTACGAAGCCTATCGTGATGAAATATAAAACTGAATTTCTCATGCATGGAAAAGTACTTGCTGAGGGTATGATTTGCATTGAAAGTGGGCAGTGATACAATTCCGCCCTTTTCATTGTATATTAATCCCCATTGTAATGTTATTGCCGTCCACAAACGGGCCACAAACGAAATTCACTTTGCATTGCAATGTAATTTGAATTTACAATGGTTGCTTTGGAGAAGCACTGCCCCTTTATTTCTAGGTTTCTTGCATGCAAATATTATTTTTGTTGCGTCACGTGGGGTCTTTCCTAAGAGGGCGAGGAAACGATTTTACAAGAGGATATATTTAAGGCAAATTTCTAGTCGATGCGCTTCAACTGACGAAGGCAGAGGCTTGACAAATAAAGTAAACTACGATGTGAGTTGTACAACGACTTCCAGTAGTGCTGCAGTTTCTTCATTTACAACAAAATTTCGGTTGGTGCCGACAAGCAAGCTTGAAGTCCAAAAGGCCTTTCTCCTATTCTCCTTACAGAAAACGTCAAAACACAGGATACAAACAGCTCAGAGGAGATTCTTGGTCATTTTGAAGCATGTGAGGTTTGTTTATTGCTATGCTTTTTTGCACTGCGCGATTCAAAATTTGCATGCAGAAAGGCAGTCAACAATGAACAATAGAAACAACAATCAAACCAATCTGGCAAGAAATTGCCAGATGGTTTGATTGGATGATACACAATGAGTAAACAATCAAATTTAATTACCACCCTGGATCCAAGCGAGGCTCGTACAAGCTTTACTTCGTAGTTGCGCAGACTCTATTTTTCCTTTGAGGAGGAGTTTGAGGCTGCATGCAGGCTACAAAGTACTTGAAGTTCCTTCTAAGCCATCAAGTCAAACAAGAGATGCATCAACCAATCGTGCAATGTCTTTTACAGATTTGATTCCTATGCTATATTTGGCTAACAAGCAGATTCAATTCATCTCAATCAAACCAGGACTGCAGGTACCATAAAACAAGTAAACTTTGTTGGTGCACCTGGTAGGCATAACTTACCATTCACAGAACGAACTGCATCTTGATCACTGGAATCTTGAGAACATGGCCGTACATCTGGAAATAAATTTCAGAAAGCATATTTATAAAATTTGTAAATAGCTAGAAATGAAACACGAGTTATGGTAAACCATGCCAACACATTATGCCAAATTTGACATATTGATATCAGAAGTACAGGTTGTGCCAAATAAAATGTGTGACGTTTATTAATGTTAAAAAATAATGGTATATGAACATGCTAAGATAACTAGATGGTAAGATAACCCGGTGGTCCCTTGAATTAATTTTAGAAACTACCACCTTGCAAGTTCGCTGAATATTCATGGAGTTAAGAGTTCTTGGAGTTCAACTTTGTGTGAAAACTGTAACCACAGACTTTTCAATGACACTAGTAGCGTATGGATGCTCTGAGGCATTCTGCTGAGCAAAGTTTTAAAAAGTCTCTCATCAATTAAGTTTTGATTTAATACTGTTTGGACACTTGCATCCTTCAGTGAATTTTGACGATGCTTACAGGAATTGTACAAATTTCGAAGTCCTAGTTAACTAAAGAGTGCAGTTAGGTTCATGTCCTTTAAACAGTGGAGCACCCACAGCAAACCATTGTTTAAACATTTTGTATTGTTAAGCCTGTTTCAAACTCGAATGTGCTAAATTCATTTTTGACATCTCCGAAGGAAAAGAAGAGACATTCTTTCTTTAGTGATCTATTTCAATTCGTCCGTTCTAGACCTAATCTCAATACCAGACAGGCGACAGCTGGACTGTTTTCACAACCTGTTGCGAAAAACCAACTGCAAACGTAAGTTTATAACAACTTATGGCGTTAAAACATGCAATGCGATACTACTTGATATCAACGCTCTGCAAAAACTACAAAGCACTACTGCTAAGAGACTACTGCTAAGAGACTACTGCGAAGAGACTACTGCTAAGAGACTACTGCTAAGAGACTACTGATTCACTCCTAATTTTCTAAGTTGTAAATAATTTGCTCATTTACTTTTACTCTATAGGTTCAATTATTACTCCATAATTCAAATTTTAAATAACGTCCAGTTCTTTTTTCTTTTTAATACTTTCTTTTCGACATTATTGCGTATTCTTATATATTTAGTGTTCTGCTTGAGTTAAAGAAAAGATTAATGCAGGACTATTGGGCAAACAGCACTCGACTCAAAGCTCTTCGGAGTTATTATTTTGAGTGTCCCGAGTAACTTATATGGTGTAATAATCATGATTGCTATCATAGTAACGTAGCACATACCTCTATAATTAGAGCAGTACTCATTAGTAACTTGTTTTAAACGTTGCTTAAGGTTACGGTAAACGTTTGTAGCACAAGATTGGGTTTTCTCTCCCCAAAAGCCAAACTATTCGCGGAATCTAGTTAAACTATATATCATTCGATGCCGATGCATAAGAATGTAGGGATTCTAACCATATCAAAATAATTGGCAAAGATTGTAAAATGATATTTTCCAGGAAACTTTATTGCTTAAGAGAGGAGACCTCCTTCACAAGCTATTTTATACCCTTGCGTTTAATGTAACAACATATAACTTATATCAACAGGAAGCGCTCATCCTAAGTTACTAGAGTGTGTCTCAGATTCTTTAAATTCCTCCTTTCCTTGAAAATATACGCTGTCATAAATTTGCAAATAACTTCTCTGCCCTCCCACAGTTGTATTGGGCTATTAAAGGCGGACCAGAGGACATACCAAGATTCTGAGACATGTTTTGCTTGCCTGAAGCCTGCTCTGGTAGTGTGCAAAATGCGGAGCCATTTGATTGGTTCTTAGGGTACAAAATAGCTTTTTTGTACCTGTACGTAGTGGATTTGTAAGTCCTGAAAAAGGGCCTTTTACTGATACCACTTCAAATGTAAACAACAAGGTCAAATAAGCCACATTGTAATCCGGGTCAAGCAATCACCGCTTAAAAAGCAATTTGTGCATTTAAGCAAAGGAACCGATGCATAAAATGTGGTTTCATGTTTGTTTTCTAACACACGACCGGCTTAAAGGTAATGTGTCCATGTAAGTACAGCGGCTTTGCGGGCGGCATACCTATTTCACGTGGTATTTTCATGTGATCAGTTCAGCGGATGAGCTTACGAGGTGTAATACAAGGAGACTGATTACTTACTTGCGGTGCGGTTTTGCAGAGCTGAACCCAAAGGACTAACAGTAAACATTTGATACTTCGACAATTTGTGACCCTATCATCTCCAAACAACCAACGGTAGAAACAATACTATGTTCGATCTGCTGGCCATGCTTTGCCAAAATCGACGAGGCTTGAGGACGGCAGAGAGGGCATAGCCATGTTTCATGTTGTCACTCTGAACAGCCGAACAAGGCTCTGAAATGGTAGCTTCATAAAGTCAAACAGCCACTGAAGCAAATAGATATTTCGGATATAGATACTTTAATAATCACGCACTCTGTAAAAACCTTTCTTTCAAATTCAGCAGCTCTCGATCTCGATCTTCCGTTCCCAAGCTCAGTGCCACACGCATAGAGGCTTCACAGCAGGCAGCCATGTTGATAAATTTCAATCTTAGTTTGCACGTGATCTGCTAGCGATCTACATGTGATCAGTTAGATTCTACCAATCACAGTGCGCTCTTCGACGCTCTTCGAGGCTCTTCGCCAGCATTGCATCAGCATATTTTGACAGAATGTATACGTTTCTGTACTTACATGGACACATTACCTTTAATAGGTCAAAAAGCTAGGATTATAATTTAAACCACACAGAAAAACTTTGTGTGAGAAGCTGTAGCATCCTTCCTTCGATTAAGAATACTACTTTCTCAACATTTCTGTTACTTCCAAACATGGTATCTTTGTGTTTCTTAAAAGTTGGGTTTCTGAGATTTGAAAAAATCCGAAAATTGGCGTTTTCGGCCTACAAACGTTTACCGTAACCTTAAAACGAATGAAAAATGAAAAAAATGAAATGAAATACTTGGTTCGCTCTGGTATTAATGAGAGTTATGACATTAAATAACCTTATTTTACCTCGATTTTGGAGCTGTTATGCATATCAAGTTATTTAGGGGTCTCTGGTTTCAGATGTCGCACAAATTTAGTCTTTAAAAACTCATTACTCTGTGAATTTTCAGCAGATTTGCAAGATTATCGTGTCTGTAATTAACGTAAGGTCTTAGGAACAGGGTTATGTTACCGAACAGCCCATTCATTTATCATTATTTTGTCAATATCTAATCAATTGACCCATAATATTATAGCACATTTTTTTTAGCAAACGGCAAGAAACCATTGAAACAAAGTTCCTAAAGAACATCATTGGAATTTGTGCAAATTTGATTGATTAATCTAAGCATACATTGTAAAAGTAGCTCAAGCCACTTGTGTTCAAATTCTAGCCTATCAGATATCAATATTTCCTGTAGAAGACATAGATCAGTTACCCAAAAATGGTATGGCCAAAGCCCATATTGAAATGAGGCAGAAATACTGCAGTAATTCTGCTGTGAACAAAGCTGTTTGTTTAAAATAAAACAATAGTTTTATTATCAATTTGAATATCTTTTCAAAATAAATAAGTTTTTCAATTCAATTTGGGCAGCAATGACCCCAATTGGAGTTCTTTGGGTTCAGTTTCAGACAAAAGGCAGGAAGTAGTATATTTTTCTGGGCTGAATGCACACTGCAGACTGGGGGGAATCAATGGGTGCATCACTCTTTCCAAAAAGCCTAGGAGATTTTGAAAACAATAGGATTTCTAGGAATTTGTTGATGATTTTCTCAAAGACAAAAACCATTTTTGCCAAAGGCCTACGAGATTTGTATGGAATGATATGACCCTCGAGCCTTGCCCTAGGCTAAATTGATATAAAATTTGAGCCCCCATGGATGTACTACCCCACATTGCATTCCATGTTTCCATGATATCGCCCAGAGAAGCACCCCTATGGTGGCCCATCGTTCTCATAGTGTTTTTGTAGTAACATCTTGGTAATAAGATGTAAAACGGTAAAAAAAAACATTTAAAAAACAGGTAAAATGAAACCCAAATCTTTAAATGTAAGAAATGAGAAAAAAATTTGCAAAAAAAATAAAGGAGTAAATAAAATAAAAAAATTTAACAAAATCTAAAAAATAAAAAATAAAATTGTAAAAAATATCAAAAAGTAAAACAAATAAAAGAAAATCTAATAAAATCTAAAAACATAAAAAAAATAAATGTGCAAAAAATATCAAGAAGTAAAACAAATAAAAAAATCTGATAAAAACGAAGTTAAATCATTTGAAGGAAAAAGGCATACAAAATATATCAAAACAAAATGAAAATTCAACAGAAAAAATCTGCACACGAAAAATTACATCAAACACGATTTTCAAACACTAAAGTTTTCTATTCGTTTTTCAAAGTCGTTTTTCAAAGTCGTTTTTCAAAGTTGTTTTCAAAGTTGTTTTTCAAAGTCGTTTTTCAAAGTTGTTTTTCAAAGTCGTTTTTCAAAGTTGACGGCGTGGCCCATCGTTCTCATAGTGATCATGTCATGCGGAAAGCCCAGCTGGCTAGGCCCGCAAACGTCTGTGGGTATGGAAAATACTAACTGGGACTCTTTTGATGATTTTAGTTTGGTAAACATTGGATTCCTGACGAATTCTAACGACAAACTCGACGCCCTCGTCTGTGACCAGCCCATCGTTATCATAGCCCGCGCATCCACTATTCAGCGGCCTCTGGTTTTGCTTTGCGAATTTGTGTCCATGTTTGCTTTTTACTTACTACCTGAGTCCCATGTCTCTGGCAAACATAGCGAGACT
>REGM01000122.1:204669-217657 GCA_004194415.1 Aurelia aurita
CATAGATTTTATGATACAGAAGGAAAGAACTTCGACCTAACAAGATTAAGACCCACTGATCTCCCATTTAACAAGAAAGTATACATGCCACCATATGCAGACGAAGAAACAGAGGCAAAAATCCAACTGGCAAAAACGAAAATAAATGTCGCAATTGATAGATTCAAGAACAAAGTCAAGGGAAACGAAAACATAAACAAATCTGTATTGAGTGGAATGAAAAGTTTACAGAAGAGAATAAAGGAAAAAGAAATTGTATGCTACCCAACAGACAAGTCAGGAAGGTTGTCAATAGACTCACCACAGAATTACATTGAAAGCATGAAACCACATTTACAAGGTATGATGGAGGTCACCCAAACAGACTACGAAAACACTGAGAAGTTACTGAATGCACATATGTCAGCATGGTGCACTATATTAGAATCAAATGAAAGAGTAGCAAATAATTTCCAATCGAAGAACAACATGATACCTCCACTTTATGGATTAAGAAAGGACCATAAGAAATTCGACGATGAAAACAAAGGTCCTCCAACAAGACCAGTGTGTGGGGCAGTCGTCGCAAGCAACTATCGAATATCGTACTTTCTATCTATGCTGATAAGGCCATTGATTAGAGAATCCCCAGATGTTTGTGACAGCACAGAAGACCTATTGAGCAGAGTAAAGGAATGTAATGAAAAGTCAGATTTAGAGCAGAGTATCCTAGGAAGTATGGATGTCGAAGCACTGTATCCATCAATCGACATTGACTTTGCTGTTGAGAAGTGCCAAGGAATGATAGCCGAAAGCGATCTAGAATTTAGATATGTAAATGTGGAGGAGCTGAGCCTTTTTCTTGTGTTAACAACAACAGCAGAAGAGCTACAAGAACACAACCTAAAGCAATATTGCCCCACGAGATCAAACAAGGGAAGAGCACCAACACTCACATCCTCAGGAACATGCAAGAGTAAAAGTAAACGTTGGTCGGGATGGACAGTCGGCAAGGAGAAACCAAGTAGTGAAGCTGACGTAAGACGAATGATAGCATTTGCAATTGGAAGGAGCCTAAAAGTAACACTAGAGAACCATGTCTTCCGCTTTAACAGCAAGTGTTACAAACAAATGAAAGGAGGAGCAATAGGTATAGGAATAGCTGGAGACGTCGCAAATCTGTTTATGGTATGGTGGGACAAGCAAATTAAAATGAAGTTGGATAGAGATGGAATAAGCGTTCAAATGTATTCACGCTATGTTGATGACATTAATATTGTATGCAAAATGACATCACCAGAACCAGGAAGGAAAGAATCTGACGAAGCAATAATGAAACAGATTCAAAAAACTGCCAACAGCATCCACAAAAGCATAAAAGTCACCATAGACTATCCATCAAATCACGACAATGGAAGAATGCCTGTGTTAGACCTGGAACAATGGATAGGCCAAGTAAGAGTAAACAACATAACTCGAAATCAAATCCTTCATTCACATTACATGAAGAAAATTGCTAGTAGAAGTTTGATCAATAAAAATTCTGCAATTTCTCAAGATGCCAAGATTAACATCCTAGTTGCAGACCTGGTTAGGATAATGAGGAACGTGTCACAGCAGTGCGAAAATAAGGAAAGGACGAAACATGTGCAGCACTTTGTCAACCGGATGCAGTTTTCTGGCTATACCCAAGAAGATCGAATCAAAGTATACAGAAAGGCAAAGAGGAAGTTTGATAAGATCGTAGAACGTGATATAACAGGAGAATGTCCAATGTATCGAGGAAAGTTTTGGGACCGTGAAAGAAGAGAAATGGAAAAAATGGAGAAAAGGAACAAGTGGTACGAAAGAGGAGGATACGAGACGGTAATGTTCGTGGATGCTACACCAAATGGAGAGCTAGCAGCAGAATGCAAGAAAGCACTTAAAGATTCCGAACTGGGAATACGCGTCGTTGAAAGATCGGGAAAATCGATAAGAAAAGTTCTCAGCAAGTCGGATCCATTTCAGGAGACTTCTTGTGGCAGAGAGAACTGTAAAGTTTGCGAGATAAACCCAAAAATAAACTGCAGAGCAAGAGACGTTGTTTATAGAGTTACGTGTAACGGTTGTGTGGGAAGAGATAGTAGAGACGGAACCTATATAGGAGAAACAGCACGGAGCATTGGAGAAAGAGCAAGCGAACACTTTTCAAAATACGAAAACAAAGATAAGAACTCGGTGTTCCACAAACACATGGTAGAGAGACATGATGCGGTTCCGCAAAGACTAGCTTTGGACTTACTGGCCAAATGCCCAGGTGATGCGATGCTCAGGCAAGTCACCGAAGCAGTCTTCATAAATGAATTAAATCCAACGTTGAATACAAAAGAAGAATGGGGAAATTCGAATAAGTTAAGAGAACGCAGAACCGGATTCGAGCCAATTAATTTATCAAACTTGAGATCGAAGAACTGTCAAAGAACGCAACATTCGGGAGATTCAAGCATTCTCACTGAAGAGGCAGCCGGAGGGCTGCGAAAATTTTGAGATAAAAACAACAAAAACAAAAAATGTGTAAGTGTGTTTAAAATAATGGTGTATAACAAGAAGGTATGAAATTACCAAAGTATAAATTAAAATTTGTCTTTTTTCATTTGAAAATAAATAAATTGTAATTAAATTGTATATAAAATAAAGGTTTTCAGTATAATTTTACTGTAAAACGGGTCTCTCAAATAAAAGTACCCCCATCAAATAAAAGTTATATCTATGTAGAGATGGCTTCAAATATTAATGTTCTCACTTTCTCTCTCATATCAGCTAGGGACAAGTTATGACAAACAATGTGCTTTGTAAAAGAATCGCTTGTATAAAAAAATCATCCTAAATATATCATATTGCTGTGCTCAAAACAGACTCTGAGGAAAAATTTGATAAAATAGTCAACATCAATTTTGCCAAATTTAGCTCATTTAAAGCAAAAATTGTGGCTGCTTATCATAACAGAGGAATGTTAGTCAGAGAGGATTGTGAAAAGAAAGCATTATGCAAATTAACATTACTTATCCTCACAGTATTTAGTGATTTATTTAGCAATAGAAAGAAATGTTCACAATGGGTGTCAAAAAAAGTACTCCCATTTAGAGAATCACCAAAACTCAATTGTCAAACGAGTCATAAAATTGTATTTTTAATTTCTTTTGTCAATGATCCAAACATATTAAAAATGATGTTTTAGCTTTCATTACCAAAATGACAGGTTGATAAACCTCGTTCTGAGCTACACTCTTTAAGAAACAGCGTAAATCTCACCTAAGAGCCATTATTTTGGATTTTTCATTATTTTCTTTTAAGTCTAAAATGATATTTTACTTTCTTCCTGACATTTATGACCAAACTAGAAGCTTGACATACAAAAAAAATTAATCTGGCAATCAGTGCTTCTTGCAGTATGCCTCAAAACCAGGCAGCCCTAAAAAGAGCTAAATTTGCTAATCATACGCCAAAATCATAAGCTCAGCTTATACCTGGGAAAACCATATTTACATATTTTTTGGGACACCCATTGCAAGCTTTTCTTTCTATTGCTACTGTAAATAAATCATTAAATATTATGAGGATAAGGAATTATATACAATTTATATAGTGCTTCTTTTCACAATTCTCTCTGACTAATAATCCTCTGTTATGATAAACAGCCACAATTATTGCTTGAAATTTGCTAAATTTTACAAAAATGACGCTGACAATTTCATCAAAAATTTCCTCAAAGTCTGGTTTGCACAAAGTATTCACAAGAGTGATTCTTTCACAAAGCACATTGTTTGTCATAACTTGTCTCTAGCTGATGTGAGAGAGAGCATGAGAACACTGATAATCGAAGCCATCTGTTTAGCTCTAAGTATTGCTTGCCTTCAAATAACTGATAGAATGAAAAATGTCAATATTTTTTGGGGTGATTTTGGATTGGGTGGTTATGATCCGGCTGTAGGTCATTTATTGTTGCTGATTTTGGCTTGTTTTGGGTTGATCAACATTTTAGAAAGTCTGCAAGCGCAACCGCATGTAAGTAATCAGTCTCCTTACATTACACCTGGTCACCTCATGCGCACTTTTTCCGAACACGTGAAATATCATGTGAAATTGGTAGGCCCCCTGCAAATCCGCTGTATATAATGGACACATTACCTTTAAGTACAAATGTTAGGTGAAATATTGGATATGTGTTTGACCAAGGCTTAACTAGTCTAAGAAACAAGAGCAGATTTTGTATAGTAAAGCTTGCCTTTGATTGACACAAAATTTCAAAGCGATTAGTGATTGCAGACAAACAAATTTCAATGGTTGAGTAATCAAGCACAGGACTTAAACAAAGCAGGCTGCAAAAATGGTCTCAAAACATAGGCGGCTTTGTTGAGCATGCTAAAGGACTTTTTAAGAGAAGAAATGCGTATCTATCAAAAGAAGAAGAATATATCCAAACTTCTGTTGCCTAAATTTTGTGTATTTAATTCAGAAGCCGCGCAATAAATGTTTGAATTGCAAACACACATATATGACATTTCTAATGCTTGCTTTTAGCTTCTGAATTAAATTTATTAGGCAGCAGAAGTTGACATATATCCTTCTGCTTTCGATAAATACTCATTTCTCCTCTTGAAAACTCCTTTTTGCGTGCACAACGACCGAGTTAGCCACCTTTGTTTCAGGCAACTTTTGCGGTCTGCTTTGTTTACATCATTGGCTTGATTACTTGGCCAGTGTGGAATCGGTGCCTGCCGTCCGCCAAAGACTTACGGCAATTTATTTTGTTCTCTTGTGTTTTCTACTTTAGAGTGAGTCTGTCCGCCAGAGATCTTTGGCGGAAGGGGCCTCTATTCCATACTGGTTACTTGGCTGTTGAAATCTATTTGTCTGCAATCGCTAATCGCTTTGAAATGCCATGTCAATCAAAGGCAAGTTTTACTATTGTTACAAAGTCTGCTCTTGTTGTTCTAGGGCTCAGCAAGCCATGATGCCCTGCCTGCCTGTTTCAAATGATGACATATTCCACAATCCGTCTTGATCTCCTGCATTCATGATGTTGATGCACACAAACGTTTGTGGAGCAGCAGGCCTAAAAAAATCAGCTTAAGACCAACAGAAGGGGTAATAAAGCTGAACAGAGGCTGAGTTTATAGTTCCTGAGAAACTAAAATAGGCTACCGAAGCCCAGCATACTGCTGCTGAGATTTTTAGAAGTAAAGTTACAATCTTGCCCATCCTATTTGTTGTTCTTTGATTTATCCTCTTATACGAACCTTTTTGTCCAGCATCCTTGGTACTTTTGCTCCTATTTTTTCTTCTCCATTTCCAAGGCCGAAAGAAAAGCCTGATTCGACGATTAATCAAAGCAAAAGCACTCCGTCGAGGGACCGCTTGTTTCTCAACATCAACCACAGCACCATTAGCCTTGCTTCCTTCATCTGTTGTAGTTATATGAATATCCTCGTCATTTGCAGCACTTGCTTCTGATTTTAATTCTTCATGTTGATAATTAATTTCAGTATCCATGCCTCAGCATGATTTAAACTATCCCAAGTGTCTTGCAAACTCAAATCACTTGCATTGTGCTGTGTGGTGTGGCCGGGAAGGAAAGCAATCTTGAAAGGGCCTAGCCAGTAGCCACTATACCTCTGCGAAAGGAAGCCAATATTACAAGTCTTTCTGCAAATTACTCCAAGTTTATGTTCAGCTTAAAGTAATCATGGGTGATGTATCCTTAGTTCATCAGCTNGAGATTTTTAGAAGTAAAGTTACAATCTTGCCCATCCTATTTGTTGTTCTTTGATTTATCCTCTTATACGAACCTTTTTGTCCAGCATCCTTGGTACTTTTGCTCCTATTTTTTCTTCTCCATTTCCAAGGCCGAAAGAAAAGCCTGATTCGACGATTAATCAAAGCAAAAGCACTCCGTCGAGGGACCGCTTGTTTCTCAACATCAACCACAGCACCATTAGCCTTGCTTCCTTCATCTGTTGTAGTTATATGAATATCCTCGTCATTTGCAGCACTTGCTTCTGATTTTAATTCTTCATGTTGATAATTAATTTCAGTATCCATGCCTCAGCATGATTTAAACTATCCCAAGTGTCTTGCAAACTCAAATCACTTGCATTGTGCTGTGTGGTGTGGCCGGGAAGGAAAGCAATCTTGAAAGGGCCTAGCCAGTAGCCACTATACCTCTGCGAAAGGAAGCCAATATTACAAGTCTTTCTGCAAATTACTCCAAGTTTATGTTCAGCTTAAAGTAATCATGGGTGATGTATCCTTAGTTCATCAGCTATATAATGGTTGAATGATAGTTCATAAGTTGATTTGAGCGTGATTTAAAATTTTGTTTGCGATCAACTTGCATTTACATCCGTTTGCCTCTTCTTGTACTAGTCTCAGCCTTTATCTTTGCGTGTCATACTTCTCAAGGGGGAGGGGGGAGTTGCGAGCACTCTTGGCACAGAATGGCCCCCCGCACCGGTGGGAAGATGCATTTCCCAACATTTTATTTGATTGCAAAATCCATAAAATACAAATACCCGCAAAAATAACTAAAATTAACAACATTACTATATGTGTAACGAATTACGATAAATTAGGAACTAGGAAGTATACAAAAACGCGAAATTGCTTATAAAAATTGTATATATAGACCAGGCTGTGTGGTAGAGGTATGTGCCACTTTTGTGCGGAATTTTTCTGACCACCATTTTTGGATAGCCCTTTTATTGGTTGTTAAGAATCGTGATCGTAAACGGGGATCTTTGTGTGAGTGGGGGGAATATGGGTGTTTAACCCTATTTTACCCGGGGGGCCATTATGGCCCCCCCACTTGAATCATGAACTATAGCTCTTAGCTGAAAAGAGCTGGAATGCTGAAACTTACCGAATTTTCCTAGAATTTAATAGGCTATCAAATTTTAAATGTTTCATTGTCTTAAATGAAGTCACGTGACCAGAACAATACCTTATTTGGAGAGTGGTAACAAAGAAAATGACAAAAACCTTAATAATTCCTTTGTTTTATATCAAATTGTAACAAAATTGGTACCAATCGATTGGTCATTGAAAGAGCTTTCATTTGATGTATAATATTTCAATATTTGATTACATCAGCAACAAATAATGTATATGACGTCACTCATATTGATTACGTCATATTTATAATAAATAATGATAATTTTTCAAAAACTTTCTTTTGATAGATAGACAATAACATTTTCTTCATATTTATCCTATTTTTCAAAGTTTTAATCATTAAAATCAAAAATAATTAGCGCTTTCTTGTTTTCAGTACTGAAGCGTATGTGTGACCACTTGCCACTTTTTGGTTGCCTAGCAACGAACCACGTGATCAATTACAACCAGATTCTGTAATTACCCTTTTAATAGATGTAGGTACCGTTCTGGTAAGTTGCAGCAGTATAAGAGTTATAGTTATGGAGATAAATAAGGGGGCATAATGGCCCCCCCCCCGGTCCGACCTCTGCGGAGGAAATCAGATATATACGCTTGTTTGCAAGGTAACTAAAGGCCCGTCAGAATGAAATTCATATTGGGGGGCTGAAACCAGGAAACTAGATGAATGAAGAGCGAGTGAAACTGGGGGTCCGGGGGCTTGCCCCTGCGAAAATTTTTTGTGACCACGCCCTTTAGATCGTCGGAAAATGCCCCTGTTGTGAAGAAATTCCAATTTAAAGAAGCAAAAGATCGTTACTGACACTGACAGAAGCGTTTCTCAGGAATCTTTGAAAATAGAACTGCAAAATCACTTAGAAATAGATCGTTTTTTTTTTACTGTATAATAAAAAAAGCTATAGCTTGATAACTCTGATAGGTTTAAATTTCATTTCCATTATCTTGACTTTGATAGGGCTTTCACACCCTTTTCGCTGAAAAAGGAACAAACTTCGGCATATTATTGGGGGGCTAAAGCCCCCCGCTCCCCCCTTCCGCTTCCAACGGGCCTAAACTACATCTACATCTACAAAGATAAACAGTAAAGCTCCTGCGAGGCTCACACTGATGAGGGTCTGGTTATTGAACATGCAAGGATATGCTACCGGTATGTTACTTGATTGAAAACAGAACGAAAAGAAGATTGGAAATATGTCCATCGAGAACTCGGTAATTTATGCTGGCAGGTCTAATTCCCACACCCTTAGTACTATGTATTTTACGATGAATTTGACAGGTATCTGCATTATTAGGACCTACTTGTCTACTACCCCTTAAAAAACGACTATTGTATTGGTCACGTGACCGGAATTCACCCTTTTCCTTATATGGAAGTTTTCTCTGATTTTCGTCTGTTTCTGCCTAATTATGCACAAAAATGACCTAAAAACTGTCGTTAATTATAAAGTAAGCATTTTCACTGATATACTCATCATTCTAATCCAGGATTTAGACTGCCTTGCATTGCAACATGAAATAATCACTATTTTTCAACTGCTTGCTTCAGATACCACACAAAAAACGCTGTTTGAGATTACATTGGTAGTATGACAGGTTTTTACACGAGCTGCTTAGCTACGCTGGAGGCGAGAAAGTTATGCTTACTTTGGTAGGCAATTAACATTGATACAATCGCAATTTTTTCGTGTTAGAAGATGCAGTTTCAAAATAGTTTTCAATACAGATCGTACAGTTATCATTGTCTGCGTCTCATTTCTGTTCATTGGTCGGAAATTCACTGAATCGTATACCGGGTGCGCCAAAAAAAACTATCCACGTTTGAAAAATCGTAGTACCTAGAGTACTGGATGGATTTGAATAAATCAAAATGTGGTTGATAGCAGAAAAACTGAAGTATTTTTGTGATTTTTCTCTTATTTTTATGAGTACAGACAATACAGCTAAATTCGAATNATCGAGTGTTTTAGGCCTTTTTCAGACATTTTGCAACAAACGAATTTTCGTAAAGTTGAATTTATCTATGTTTTCTCTGCTGATAAAAACACGAGAAAAATCACAAAAATAATTCAGTCTTTCAGCCATCAGCCCAAATTCAATTCATTCAAATCCATTCAGTACTCTAGGTACTACAATTTTTCAAACGTGGATAGTTTTTTTTTTGGCGCACCCGGTATATTTTGCTCCTTCGTAATACGTGTCTTAAATTAAATTAAACTAATTTACAGCAAAATTTTACAATTGCAACCCTCCCCAGCCCAACATTTTATCTTTTTGCCAACAACGGAGACTGTGTTACTGCTCTTAATCACATCAGGTGTACTGTTCCAAAGTATGCTACCCTTGAATGCTATCGAATTTGTACCGAAAGACGCAGTTGATGCCTTGGGAAGTGTAAGAATATCTTTAATTCTCAATTTGGAATTAATTTCTTTCCTTGAGAATAAATCTCATAAGAAAGAAGGATTTCCATGATTGAGTGATTTATAAACTTCAATCATAAGTTTATGTAGGTTCTGAACATGAATAGTTTTTTCGCTGTTTCTCTCGAGCAGTTCATCGAATGAAGAATTATAGTCTTTCAGTAAGATACGAAGTGCTCGTTTATGAACCCTATTAATTTCTTTGTTGGCAATTCTTCCACAAAACATCCAAATAAGGGGGCAATTCCTGAAGTTCGACATGATAAAAGAATTGTAAAGAAATTTACATTTAGGTGGATCAAGAACCTTAGCAGCCCTCGAGAGGGCACTAACATTTCTGTTAGTTTTAATACACAGAGATTTCACATGGTCATCAAATTTCAGTTTGGAGTCAATGATAATGCCTAGTAATTTGACTTGCTCAACCGTAGTAATTACCATCTCATCAATCTCCATGCATAGTTTGTAATCATGCCCCAAGCCCATAAGCATAAACTGAAATTTGGATGGATTTGCAACCATCACTTTGTTAAAGTACTAAAATTGTAAATGTCATTCACAGTAGGGACCAGATGACCTTGTGTCTTTTCCTGCTGTGAATGGCACAGTAGAAAGTAATATTTTGTGTTGTAATTGTTTTAATGGTGATATAAAACAATATATATATGATTAGAACCAGACAAGGGTATTATGCATGTCATTTTCTAGTTTAAGATCAGAGGCATATAAAGTATTATCATCAGCAAAGTTGAATAGATGAGAGTCCTCTATAAAAAAGTGAGATCGTTGATGTAGATGTTGAATAGAAGAGGACCAAGGACTGAGCCTTGTGGTACACCTGATGTGATTTCGAGCCAAGAACTGTAAGTAGAGTTAATCCTGACACGTTGTTTCCGAGATGTTAAGTAGTCAAAGATAAGCCGAAGACTACCAATCCCAAAACCCGTAAGGTAGACAATCAAATGATGTGGAGAGGTCCATTAGGACCATTCCAACTATTCCTTTGTTATCAAGACTTTTTCGGCACTATTCAACAAGCCTTAAAAGTGCGTGTTGTGAGCTGTGATTCTCTCGAAGTGCACAAAGTAAATTTGAAAAATTTGGAACCATGAAAGGTACCATTTGTTGTGAAAACACTAAAAGTAACATTTATAACTGAACCAAGCACATGATCATAATTTTACTTCACCTAGCTATGAAATACCTCAATTGCATATCCCATTGCCATTCTTAGGATGCAAAGTACATCAAAATAAGAATGCTATCACAAATTTAAATAATCATTTCTGCAAACATCTGCAAACATCTGCAAACATGAGAATCTAAGAGGGGTTTGGGTCATCATAAAGAACGCAAGACTCCATTCCAGAGGCTATAGCTCAATGAAAACATGACATTCACCTTGAACCATGTTATTGGACATTTATGCTCATTCTTTCACAAGAATTAGCATCTTGGAGCCAAGGGCGGCACCAGGGTGTGGAATGGGGTGGACATTTCCAACCCACTATTTTCTGGTTGGTATTCATTGTTAAAGAAAACGATGTAAAAAAGTTTGCTATACCTTCTAGCAATCAATGTTATCCCTTGTCCATCCCACCTTTCAGGGTTGGCAACGCCCCTGCTTGGAGCGAAGAAAACAGTATTGCTTGGCCAAAGTGCTAGTCGTCTGATAAAGCCTCTTCGCGCAATATCGATCAAAACGAATGCCAATTTTGCAGCAGGTACAGGATTCAGCATAAAGGAAAGGAATCATTTCTCTCATGTTTTCTCTCTGTCAGTTCAGCTTCTATTTGTATCCGTTTAGGCCCTCATGGTTTTGTGCGTTGTGTCGTGTTCACAACACAACGCACAACACCATGAGGGCCTAAAGGGATACACATAGAAGCTGAACTGACAGTGAGAAGACACGAGAGAAATGTATTACAATTAACTGGCAAGTAAGATCAAATTTTAGCAAATCTATAATTTTTCAGGACAGGATTGTTCAGGACATGTTATCAGTGGCGTAACGGAGGTAGTCGGGGCCCTTAGGGATTTTTCAGCTCCTGGGGCCCCCATCTATAAGTATTCAAATAACATAGATATAAACGTAAACACCATGTCCAATTTACAAAATTACTTGCGCAGACAAAAAATAAAAAAATTATAATGATTTACATTCAACATATGTGTTGTCTAAGCCCCTGGGTCCAAGCCAGGAGGATGGCCATGGCAAATCACCTGCAGGGTATTAAAGAAAGGGATTTAGGGGCGAAGCCACCAGGAAGGTTTTGAGGACACACCCTCTACTTTGGCTTACAATAGCTCTACCTATTCCATGTTTGCTGGTGCTAAAATAGAACTTTTGACAATTTTGTAACAGTTTTCTTATAAATCAGCATCCCAGGAAACTTTTTGAGAAAACATCATTTATTTTGGCTTAGAAGGCCTATCTCGATCCCATATTTGCCAGTCCCAAATTGGACACCATGTGACAACTTTGTAAAGTTTTCTATGAATGACCAACTTCAGGAAAATTATTGCGTACACACCCTTTACTTTGGCTTCGAACGCTTCTCACAGTCCAATGCTTGCCTGCCCCGCAAAAGCTTTGACAGTTCTGCAAATAGTTCGTCAAGGAAAATTTTTAAGGACGTCAACTCTACTTTTGCTTGGAGCGACTCTCCCAATCACATTCCAGTATTTTACGGAGCAAGTCTTACCCTACCCTACGTATACCCAACCACTTTCTCCTCGCTGTGAAAGACCCTCGTGGACCATAGTCATACAGACGGCATGATGTCACAGCAGTATGGTGGCCCAACGTTCTCATAGTGTTTTTGTAGTAACATCTTGGTAATAAGATGTAAAACTGTAAAAAAAAAACATTTAAAAAACAGGTAAAATGAAACCCAAATCTTTAAATGTAAGAAATGAGAAAAAAATTTGCAAAAAAAAATAAAGGAGTAAATAAAATAAAAAAATTTAACAAAATCTAAAAAATAAAAAATAAAATTGTAAAAAATATCAAAAAGTAAAACAAATAAAAGAAAATCTAATAAAATCTAAAAACATAAAAAAAATAAATGTGCAAAAAATATCAAGAAGTAAAACAAATAAAAAAATCTGATAAAAACGAAGTTAAATCATTTGAAGGAAAAAGGCATACAAAATATATCAAAACAAAATGAAAATTCAACAGAAAAAATCTGCACACGAAAAATTACATCAAACACGATTTTCAAACACTAAAGTTTTCTATTCGTTTTTCAAAGTCGTTTTTCAAAGTCGTTTTTCAAAGTTGTTTTCAAAGTTGTTTTTCAAAGTCGTTTTTCAAAGTTGTTTTTCAAAGTCGTTTTTCAAAGTTGACGGCGTGGCCCATCGTTCTCATAGTGATCATGTCATGCGGAAAGCCCAGCTGGCTAGGCCCGCAAACGTCTGTGGGTATGGAAAATACTAACTGGGACTCTTTTGATGATTTTAGTTTGGTAAACATTGGATTCCTGACGAATTCTAACGACAAACTCGACGCCCTCGTCTGTGACCAGCCCATCGTTATCATAGCCCGCGCATCCACTATTCAGCGGCCTCTGGTTTTGCTTTGCGAATTTGTGTCCATGTTTGCTTTTTACTTACTACCTGAGTCCCATGTCTCTGGCAAACATAGCGAGACT
>REGM01000122.1:221256-297826 GCA_004194415.1 Aurelia aurita
TCGTGCAGTTATGGCCTATAAGATCGTGAACAGACTCTGCCCAGAAAATCTTTGAAACAAATTCCAACAAAGATCACAATACTCCAGTTACAATACGCGATTCTGTAGAGATCTCCAGATTCCAAGGTACAATCTAGAGTATGCCAAAAAAGGATTTTCCTACTCAGCTCTTAAGGTCTGGAATGAAATCCCTATAAGTATCAGGGAGCTTCCCACCTTGTGCCAATTTAAAAAGCAATTAAAAATACATTTGACAAGCTGAAAGCCAATTAAACACGACTCCCTGGAAAAACAGCACCTGTAATTAGGTTAGAAGTTTTTTTTCTATATGATATTAATTAATTAATAGAACTGTATATTTTTGTATTACTAAATAGTAGCTGAATGGATATTGTGTATAAACAAATTAAAATGAAAATGAAAAAAACGTACCCATCTGGTCCCCATCTGGTTTCCGACTTTGCGTCCCAATCTGGTCCCCACACTAAAAAACGACCAAAAAATAAAGGTCACTAGATTGGCTCCAAATTTGTTACAGAGTACAACTTCGACCTGCTGATTTAAAATCTGGAGACAATTTTCCAAAATGTTGTCACAAAATTTGCACAAGTGCACTTACATGGCACAAAATACTCTCATAAGTAGCAACACATAGTATTCATCAAATTAGGACCATACTTGGCACAAAGTACATTTTGGACCTGCTGATTTCATATCCCATAGCTTCAACCATGTCACAAAAGAGGCATGAGTGCCGTAAAGTGGGACAAAATATCTGGTCCGACATGGACAAACGACCAAAAACTAAGTTGATCGGATTTGCTCCAAACTTGGCTAAAAGTACAACATAGACTTGCTGATTTCAAATCTAGAGACAAATTTTCAAAATTTTGTCATGAAAGTGGCACATGTGCACTTACATGGCACAAAATACTCTCTTGAATAACAATAAGTAGTGTTCATCAAACTTGGACTATACTTGGCACGAAGTACATTTTGGACTTGCTGATTTCATAACTCATAACAGCTTTTCTAAAACCATGTCATAAAAGAGGCACGAGTGCAGTAAAGTGGGACAGAATATCTGGTCCAACACGGACAAACGACCAAAAATTAAATTGATCCGATTGGCTCCAAATTTGGAACAAAGTACATAATGAACTTGCTGATTTCAAATCTGGAGACAGTTTCTCAAAATTTTGTCACAAAAGTGGCACAAGTGCATTTAAATGGCACAAAATACTCTCATAGTTAACAACAAGTCGTGTTCATCCGATTGGTTCCAAATTTTGTACAAAGTACAATTTGTACCTGCTGATTTCTAATATGGCAAAAATTTCGAAATTTTTGTCATAAAAGTGGCACAAGTGCACTTAAATGGCACAAAAGACTGTCTTAATTATCGATAATGGTCTTGCTAAGGTCATATCTCACAATAGTTTTGTTAAAACCTTGTGAAAAAGTAGCAAAAGGCTCCCTAAAGATAGACAACATATCTAGATCTAGTGTCTCATAAATAGTTTATGTGATTGGCTCCAAATTAGGTACAATCATGACTTGGTGTTTTCGCACAAGACTCCAGAACTTTGTTACCGAGAATGGCACAAATGATCCAAAGTGGAACAGAATACTGTCCAAACTACCTATAAGTAGTGCTTCTTTAATAAGCACTATTGTTGGTGCAACATGTTTTTTGGATCTGCTGATTTTGAATCTGACAACAATTTTGCAAAACATATGTCACAAAAGTGGAACAAACACCAACATGGCATAGAATGCTAAAACAAGTACTAAACAGTAGATTGTCTTCGAATTAACTTGATATTATTCAACAGGATAGATTTTGGACATGCTGATTTAATTTGCAACAGACATGTTCGAATAGTATGTCACGAAAATCGCGGAAATGTACTCAAATTCCACATATTAATATGCTCCTGATGGACTGATGTGCTACATATATACAAAGAGTAGCTCATGTTGTGTGGATTGTAGGCTCAAACCAGGTCTGTCTGACTTGTTCTGGCTGCAAAAGCTTATGGTCACAAAAGTGCTGCAAAATGCAAAAGGGAACCCAATTAATTGCTAAGAAATATCGTTCAAACTAGCTTCTTGATGAACTTAGCACCCGTGTTGCAAGTTGTAAAGTTTCCACATTATTTACTATGTTAGCGGAAAGTAAGAGAAAGCATAAAAGATTCCATTTATTTGATTGTCCCTAAATTTCTAAAAAAAACAACGTAGAAATGGTAGCTTCTAATTCAGAATTATTCGTAGCAAAATATTTTTATGTAATGGCATAAACTGTGCTGTTGAACAAACGTTACCTGATTTCATTCAATGATCAAGTTTCCTAACATTGTACCAACTGGCAAGAATTGTTTGTAATGGCTAATCATACCAGCTCGTATGTATGAGTTGATATCATAGTAACTAGCTCCTAGTTGTCTGTATTCTTGTCGCAGTTGAAAACATTTGTTTCGCTGCATTTCTCATTTTTCTATTCCGTTTCGGACAGATGGTTCAATATCTATCATATTCCTAGCATGGCCGGAAAAGCATAATTGCATGCAAACTTTCTCAAATTTAATCGAACTTCTCGCATATCTTTTCTAAAAAATTCTTCATTGGAGGACATAAACAGCAGAACAATGAATCATAAATAACCAAAACATAGGCAAAGTTTAACTGGGCAGAGAAGTTGGCATTCGTTAGAGTGGTTGGATGCTTTTGCTGTATTAATAGTAAACAGTGAATAAATGCTTTTACACGGAAGGATTTGCTTGGAGTGTTGAATTCAAAGGAGTCCCACTTTAAACTGAAGAGATTTGGTTTCTAAAGTAGCATCTTTTGATAAGAAATAGCAAGAAAGTAAGGATGAAGGGAGTAAAGCCACTTTCTTGACGTTACTGTCACAATTACATAAGAGTAAAAGGCCAAGTGTTTGAATAATGAAAAAGGCATGGAACTTGCAAAAAGGTTGGAAGTGCCTAGATAGAGAAATGAAAAATTGAACATATGACACATCGACGTAAAATGGTTTTCAAGACTATTTAGGTCAGCATAGGTTCTTTCTAATTTGGCATTGTGAGCAAAAGCTAATTGAAATTTTGCTTCACTATCAAATAATGAATAGATCTCCTCAATATTTTCAAAGTGACAGGTTCTAGCAATATGATGCCGATGTCAACCGGTTTCCGATAATTGAGGGAAAGATGAGAAAAGGCAGTGATCGAAATTCAGAGCATCATCCAAAATTTTTTTTTCTAACTAGAATTTCAGTTAAGTGGTAGTTTTTATCAGCTAATAATCACTTGCACTTAGATGCCTAACCATCTCCTTTTAAAAGCTCTTGTTATTTGGCACGATCTTAGGAAACTTTCTTTTTGAATGGATTGAGATACAATTTGTTTCAGATTTGTGCCCATTTACATTTTGACACAACTTTGACACAAAAAGATGGAAAAATTGTAATAATGAAATCAAAATGTCCATGCTGTTCAGTTGCAAAAGTTTCGATAAGGAACACCGTAGTATGTGTCAATTTACTACATACATGTCACTGGTGGTAAAAGAACGTTCAAAAATTGTTTTTAATATTCTAGATAAACAATTACAAAACATAGTTTGTATAAAAGTACAAGGTTTGTCCAATGGCAATGTACTTGTGACACTTTTCTGACAACTATTATGCAACATTGCTGTCAGATTCAAAATTAGCAAATCCTACATGCATTTGATACCAAATTATTGATAATAATTATTGATTATTGATAATTAGAAACTAAGATTTAAGATACAGGCATGACAAAATATCCAATTCGATTTGACTTTGTGGAGAATTTCACAAAGTTTCGTTTTTATCAGCGGATTTAAGGCATTGGAATAAGTTTTTGGGGTTACAAAAATGATAACGAGGCAATCGTCTGCAACATAGAACCGAGGTTGTATCTGCAAAGCGTTGAAAGATGTTATGACGGTTTTAGCTGAATTAAGAGGCGTTTTTCTGGTCTTCTTTTTTGACCGAATATTCATTTGCCAAAAGCGGATTTTGTGTTTTAGTTTTTTTTTTATATATAAATTCTCCTAAAATTTACAATTTACTAACAAACAATAACATTACAAAACGACACCAAAGGGAGCATGGAAATACATTGCTACCCTTCGGCGGCTACATTTAACATAAATACTACAATAAATACAAAAATAATATTAAAGGGCTAATATCATCATTCGCGAAAACGTGTGGAATAGATATTTATTTGCAGCTGAATTCGATAAGATCGTAAGAAACGCGATATTTTGGCAATAAGAGCCCCAAAAAGCCCCTAGAAGTTGGGCGATGATAAAAATTACCGCGCAAAGAAAGAGCTTGGGTCGAGAGATTGCGAAATGTTTTTGACGTAACAACAGGAGCGATGCAACGCGGAAACATCGAGAGCATCATATAATTGTTGTTTGTAGAATACACGATGCGAAGAAACGAAACAACATTTACAACAGAATGTCAGAAACAGCGTCTGAAACATCATGCGAGTCAGAAGATACATTTTACGACGTTGACGAATACGTTGTTGAAGAAGAAGTGGAGGAATCGACGTAGCAGCGACTGATTGTATGGCAGACTTTCAGAATATCAAGATTTTATTCACACATGTTATAAAAAATTTGCAAAGACCTAGTCAAACGCGAAGAAACCAAAAAGATGAATTTTACAATCCAATAATGTTGGTAAAAATGTCCAACGTCTTTGTGCAGATCCATTTTATTTGTTTTGAATGATACTGAATGATTCATTTGTTATAGTTACTTCCAATGTATATAATGTTTCAAACTTGGCAACTTCGCAATACTCATGAATATCCGCAGTCCGATATGCACTTTCATATTTCAGCAACCTCCTTGCGTCGCCATTTTGGGTCAGGTCTTACTGCAATATTTTGCCTTCAAGGTTGAAGAAATCTACCTCTCCTTTTTAGCATCCAGATTATGAACAGGACCAGATAAAGTATTCTTCTGGAATAGCAAGAACTTTTGAGAGCTCCGTAGTCCTCCAGCCTAACTTCCCTTCGGCCTAACGCGCCTCTCTTCTCCTGCACTTTCATCCCCTAACAATTATTTGTCAGCCTCAATGTCCGAATTAACTTCTCCAGTAGCTCTCAAGACCCCGAAAACTCTTCTTCATCCTCTGAAGTTTCTCTGAAAATGCCGTGTAACTGCTTTTAATACTGTAAGTTTGCCTCCATGTTATAGGAAACAAAATTTACCGCGACTTTCTCAAAAACTTTGACCTGACCCCTGTTGACCTTTTGTAACCAAAAGAATTCTCATCCTTTCCTGTACACAATGCTACTAATCCCGTTGACAAAGCTCCTTTTGTTTAGGCACTGTTGTGCAATTTCTAAGCCATGCTTTTGAAACGCCACATGGCGTCTTCGAGGAAGAGAAGCTGAACTGCGGAGGTTTGAGTCAGTCCACTTTGCCCTCTTTCTCTTTACGAAGTCAGTCCACCTCTTCCTTCTTTTCTTCCCTTCAGGCTTGTCATCTCCAAAAAAAGGTAGCTTATGGATAGAAATACCCAGATTTTTGTCTTTGGTATTGCTGCAACCATAAACCACACATCTATCAGGCATGGTTGGAAACAGATTTGCGGAAACGAGCAACTTTGTGAATGAAGGCCTAAGATTCTTTCTCACGCGTTCCTGCCGTGACGTACGATGCGCTCGTTACCAATCTTCTTTTCTTTGCGCGGTAATTTTAAAAGATTACTGCAAATTCGTAACTTTGGGGGGCTTTTAGGGGCACTTATTGTCAAACTATCGCGTTTTTGACGATCTTATTGAATTCAGCGGCAAATAAATGTCTATTCCACAAGTTTTCGCGAATGATGATATCAGCCCTTTAACAACTACATGAAGAGGAACCGATCTACAGTGAACTCTATATGCATTTACCCCTCAAGGAAACCATAAATAAGTCCAGAGTTCATTAAACGAAGGGTTCGTTGAACCGGGTATGGTTCAAGGGACCTGAAAATTGTCTTAGTTTATCCGGTAAATTGTCACTAAGTTTTTTACCGATGTCACAGAAAAAATTATTCATGGATTCAGCGATGGCCTTATTGTCAAGTATTCTTTCACCCTCAACATTTAGACATGAAACTTGAGTAGTCTTGGATTTACCTGGTTTACAACCTGGTTTATAACCTGGTTTATAACCCTTGTAGTACCCGGGGGGCACAAAGTTCCCCCTTCATAATTTAGTGAATAAAGCAGATATGAGGGCGAGGCTTGTTACAATGGTGTACAGTAGCAAAATATACACAATGGGGTACTTCTTTTATTCTTAATTACATCCATGACGTCACTATGACATCATAATGGCGGAAACATGCGATTTCTTCAGCTCTAATTATATACGCCGATGCTGGACGGCGAGATTCAATGGCAGCTAGTTCATTCATTCGAGGCACAGTTGAGAACAGAAAAATCCAGGCTTTGCACAAATTCATTACTGCACATCATGAAAGAGACTACGTTTGATCTGCCACTTGTCAGCAGGTTTCTGTTTAACTGCCTGTTTGTTGTTTTATGCACCAAATTTTCTGACTTTCGAATGCTGTTTTTAGTGTTGTTACATCGTAAATTGTATACTCTGAAACAGCATACCTGATGTGATTAAAAACAGCAGCGAAACGGTCTCTTCCTTTTGCAAAAAAATCAAAACATTGGGTGGGGAAGGATTCAATTGTGAATTATGCTGTTGATTGTAAAATAATATGGTTTTCTGTATAAAGTATATATATAACTTGGTTTTCATTATCTCGTTCTTCTAAAGAGTACGAGTCATCAGTAGCTACTGTACCAACTGTAAATAAGAAGTTTGGACATTCTTCCACAGTTTTCCGATTCCTCGCCTCTGCCCAGACATCCAAGGACTAATGGGACGATTTCAACTCTGTACCCAACGCGGGTTTCCCTCGTTTCAAAAGCTAGTTGCTGATATTTGTCCAATTTTTCCTTTATCTTTGTTTCAATATTTTTCTCCTGTGGGCATGTCATGTCACATCCATATCATCCATATCCTTCTCATCTCGTTATCTTCCAGTGGGAAGTCTGGCCTTCTAGCTGAACTGCTTTGCCTCATTTTGTACTCAAAATCCCATACTAATTTCCCTTTATTATTATTATTATTATTATTATTATTTCATTACATTACATTACATTACATTACATTACATTACATTACATTACATTACATTACATTACATTACATTACATTACATTACATTACATTACATTACATTACATTACATTACATTACATTACATTACATTACATTACATTACATTACATTACATTACATTACATTACATTACATTACATTACAATATATTATTATATTACTTTATTATTATTATTATTATTATTATATTATTATAATAATTATTATTATTAAAGCAGTACTGGGAGCAGAGACANACATTACATTACATTACATTACTTTACATTACATTACTTTACGTTGTTACGTTACGTTACATTGCATTACATTGCATTACGTTTCGTTACGTTACGTTACATTACATTACATTACATTACATTACATTCTTTACATTCTTTACATTACATTACATTACATTACATTACATTACATTACATTACATTACATTACATTACATTACATTACATTACATTACATTACATTACATTACATTACATTACATTACATTACATTACATTACATTACATTACATTACATTACATTACATTACATTACATTACATTACATTACAATATATTATATTATATTACTTTATTATTATTATTATTATTATTATATTATTATAATAATTATTATTATTAAAGCAGTACTGGGAGCAGAGACAAGAGACATTTGTTATGAGTCTAATTTCAAGGAATGGCAGGCCTGCCAAGCTTTCGATAGACATTTCGATAGGCACGCGCATAAAAATCATATTTTCTATATCTTTTGGTTCTGGAGTAGCCTACGTGCAGACTCAACTGGTTTTTACAAAAATTGAAATTGAGTTGCATGGAAATTAAAAATTGGGAGAGAATTTTTCAATTTTCCATGCAACTCAATTTCAAATTTTGTAAAAAACCAGTAGAGTCTGCACACAGGCTAGTTTTGGAGGCCCCCCTAAGTGTTTTCGGGTTCCGAGACTCCAGGCCATATTTCAACGGGCTCTGGGCTACACGAGGCAAAATTGCTGTGCTCCAGAGCTCCATCAGAGCTCCAGCTCCTTCAGGGCTCCAACTTTAATTTAATGATAATCGACTGGACGAATAAAAAATTGCCAAAATGCACACACAGCAAAAATCTGAATTATAGTTTGAACTCTTTTAAGAAATAGATTTCTTGAATCAAGTAAATAGTTGGTCGAATGGTGAGAAAATTGCTTTTCACAAGAATTCTTGCTTGGTAAGACTATTTTCCTTGAAAGAAATTTCGTATCGACATTTATTTCTCTACTCACTGTCAAAAGGAGAAGATGTTTCAGCAATATGGCTGAACTTAGGACTCCACGAAACTCGAAACTGGTCGCTTTGACTGATCCACGAAACTGGTCGCTTTGATTGAAATTTTTTGGAACTGCAGCTATGTACAAAGCAGCCACCAAGTCCCTTTACGTTCTTTTTTTTCTTTTAATTTCTGTTTCACATTGGATGTCGGGTTTTTTATCCATCTTTAAATCCTTAAATCCTTGAGCAACCTGCTCTCGTAACTTTCTAAATTTCATCTCAATCCTGACCCGACATCTAATGTCAGACAGAATCTAGTATCTCGTATAGTATCCATTAGTTTTTAATCGTTAGTAGTGTACAGTAGTTGTACGTAGCTTAACGTTGCGCGTCTTTATGTTTTGGCCATGGGGTAGTCATTGACTTTCGCTCCCCTTGGTATCGTTCCTGTGGTATTGTAGAGTAATTAGATAAGTATAGTAGAACNATGTTATGTTTTGTCATGTCATGTTATGTTATGTCATGTCATGTTTTGTTATGTTATGTTATGTTATTTTATGTTATTTTATGTTATTTTATGTTATGTTATGTTATGTTATGTTATGTTATGTTATGTTATGTTATGTTATGTTATGTTATGTTATGTTATGTTATGTTATGTTATGTTATGTTATGTTATGTTATGTTATGTTATGTTATGTTATGTTATGTTATGTTATGTTATGTTATGTTATGTTATATTTGGCATGGCATATTATATTGTCTCATAGATTACTTTTTTGTAAATAGTTGGTGTAAATTAGTTCCCAGTATTGTGACGTAGAGCTAGAACTTGGTACCAACTTAGAATAACGAGATTATTATTATTACTGTTGTGTACAACCATTTTATCGTCAAACTTGAGTTTATTTTAAATGATATTAATCATTTTGTTGCTTAACTCACTGCTTTCGTAAGATCAAGGAGAATATTCCGCAAATAAATCATCTGTAGCTTTGTTGTGAACAACGGAAAACTTCTTCTTGTGCGAGTTGCCGCATTTACTTGAAATTGTTCATGTCAGAGAATGCGTTTATCCGCTCTACTCGAGTTTCGGAGCGAAAGAAAAGGAATTCTGGGCAGCTCAGACTTTTCGTAAATAGTGTTTTTAAAAACAGTGATCACAGAAAACAATTAAAATGTCTCCAGTTACTTAATTTGCTTTCAGCCTAACAGGGTCTAAATCTTTAGTTGATTTCATTTTCCAGCTTCTAGAAAACTGCACAGTAAAAAGCACTCGAATGTAATGGGAAATAGCTCTTGCATTTACGGAGAAAGCAAAGAAAACACAGCTCCTAGGAAATTCGAAAAGGAGATTTTTAAGCAGAAGAACAGCCTTGATGTGTAAGTAAAGGCTGATTTCCAGTCAGTGGAATTTCCCGAGCGGGCGGACTTTTAAACAATCAAAAGTCATTCAACCTTAAATTTCTATTCAATTGCGAAGCGACATTTTCTGTCGTAAACAAAAGAATTTCCGCCCGCTCGGAAAATTCCACTGACTGGAAACTGGGCTTAAGCTGCATAATTTCATAAGATGTCCTTGGANCTTTTCGTAAATAGTGTTTTTAAAAACAGTGATCACAGAAAACAATTAAAATGTCTCCAGTTACTTAATTTGCTTTCAGCCTAACAGGGTCTAAATCTTTAGTTGATTTCATTTTCCAGCTTCTAGAAAACTGCACAGTAAAAAGCACTCGAATGTAATGGGAAATAGCTCTTGCATTTACGGAGAAAGCAAAGAAAACACAGCTCCTAGGAAATTCGAAAAGGAGATTTTTAAGCAGAAGAACAGCCTTGATGTGTAAGTAAGCTGCATAATTTCATAAGATGTCCTTGGATTGCAAAACAAATTTGCACGTTGGGGGGGGGGGTTCTTGGCTACATTTCAAGCAGGGCTGTGCCTAAACCATTTTCAAAAAAATGTTGCCTTGCTTAAACCATTTTGATAAATTGTGCCGTTTCCTAGACTTAAACGCCAAAATACAGGGAAGCGATACTCTTGGCTAAACTAAACCGGAAAAAGTATACCCTTGGCTAGACTAGTACATCGAAAAGGCATACCCTTCAAGGCGGCACATTCCCATACCGTTACTATTGGAGAAGCTGCCCCTGTACGAATTAACTGACAAATGGTCATCCTTTCAGAGCCATACATCCATTGCATCAAATTTCATTCTCTAGAGCCGAATGTCCATGTTCCTAGCATTAATGTTAGGGGGACTTTCTGCAATTACCGTAGTTTAACTCCTCCACATAACTGATGAATTGCTAGAACGATGACTCAAAATCAAACTGTTTGCTGAGGCGGCCAGGCTCGCCAACTTTTTGACTCACCAATCATAGAGTAGCATTCACATTGGAAAGCTGAATAACATGATTTGATTAGTTAATTTGAGGCTTAATTTCGGATGGCAGAACTTGATCAAGGGAGTGCTATGACCCTTCTGTTTTCATGGTATATCCCTCGAATTTGCCTGCCGTTTCATCACTTGTTTTCTTTCATAAGAAAATCGTTTGCCCATGCAGACAAACGATAACATTTGTGTGTGGGTTGTTATGCTCAGCTGGATTGAAAGTAGAGGTCAAAGATGAGTCCGATTGATTTTTTTTTTTTTTTTTTCACAAGTGTTTATTTTAACCAGACAGGCGCATTGTTGAAAATAATCATGCACTTACAAACTTCTGCTTTCTCAAATTGCTGCACATAAGGGCTGGACAACATTGCTTATTCTTTGGATTATGGGCTGGACAACAGGCTATCTGTCAATAGGAGACATGCAATAAATCTGAAACATGTGGCAAGTGGGCCAGCCCTAGCAGCTGGGATCCTATTACTGCTTAACAGGGCTGGCCCTTTCGAAGGGATGAAATAATGACGTTTTTCTCATGTAATCGCTTGGCAGGGCTAGAAACAGGACTGGCTTCCCAAAGTTTTTAACTGCGCATGCACCAAGCCGCCATATTGCCAATGATTTGATTTTTCCCTCCAAAACTACTTCGCAGCCCTGGGGTGAATTACTCCATGTAATCACGCGCAAGATTTCATCCTGCCTACAGAGGCACTGATGTTAATCCTATCAAGCCTAGGGGGGGGGGGACTGAATCAGCCCCCCTAGCAGCTTTTCTGCTGTATATTCGTACTAACTGCACTTACCACTTTGTAACTTTCTGACTTTTACTTTTTATCTTTCTTACACCGAAAAATATATTTTTTAGAAAAATGAAATTCATTCCAGGGGGTAAACAAATTTCATTTCCAAAAGAAGTCAGCCACTAATTTTGAATAAACCCTAATAAAATCTTCTGGAAACGTGGGAAATCAATGTGTAGCTAGGAGTATAACTTATTTTAGATGCTCTATCGAACTGACTACTTATTTTGAAATTTGGATGAGTAAATCACCGTATTTATGCAATGCGCATGCGCACATTCTTTGAATTTTTGTGTGATGACGTCATCATTTTTTAATTGTCTACAAAGCAAATGGAATTGACCATAGGATACATAAAAGTGGACTGATATCCTTACTGCTTTTCGTTTTCTGGTAATCAGTAATTGAAATCTTTTAGTACTGAACCCTTATGATTTTGAAATTGTAACATTGTGACGTCAAGAGCAGGTCACGTGACATATCTAAAAATAGATTCAATTTTTGGGTTCATCTCATGATGTACTATACATATTCCATGTTTCATGTCTCTATATTGTACAGAACAGGAATAAAATAGGGGGGCCGAATCAGCCCCCCCCCCCTAGTCTTCCTAGAGCATCAAATACCCTAGGCTTGATAGGGTTAAATAGCAGCTTCAAAATTGTGCTGCTAGAATCATAACAAATAGCAGCTTTGATACACCAGGCAGACCACTTATCGAAGAGTTGGCTTGGAAGACCATTGAAGAATTCATTGGCAATGAGTCCAAAACGATGGTTTTCAAGTCGTTCAATGATTTGGCTCCACCATACCTATGTAACTTTTCACCAAAAACTCGGAATGCTCCTCCTGTAGCCTCCGTAATACCGAGACTAATAATAATAATAATAATATATGGATTTGAGGGTATGAAAAGCTAAATAGCCTATGTAGCCCTATTTAAAGTTTCTTACAAAACTCAACTGACTACAAACTTGTTGTCACTCATGTGTCTGTCGTAAGCTTTTTCGAAGTCGAGAACTGACGTCGATTCAATAATGGAAGCTGGAAGGTCATTCCATTGATTAATCACTCTTTGCCAAAAGAAATTTTTGCGAATTGTGGTGTTTGCTCGTTTCTTGTATATCTTGAGGCTATGTCCTCTTGTCATATTGCCATTCAGCTTGAAAAATATATTCGGATCAATATTTATATATCCTTTGAAAATTTTGAAAGTTAAGATCATATCTCCTCGACAGCGTCTGTATGCAAGTGTTGGTAGGTCTAGGGTGCGCAACCGATCCTCATATGGAAGGTCTTTTATTGCCCGAACCAGTTTTGTTGCTCTTCTTTGGACGCTCTCCAGTGATCTGATATGCTTTAATTTATAAGGATTCCAGACTGAACCCGTCAATTCGAGTATTGGGCGAACTAAACTTTTGTAAAGCAATTTGAAAGTATCACCGTTTATGAACTTTATGGTTCTTTTTATTGACGCAAGAATACCATTTGCCTTTTTTGTACATTCTGCTATTTGTTTCTCAAAGTTTAGATTGTCATCGATATGTACTCCTAGGTCTTTGACGTCTGACACTTTCGAAATCGGTACAAGTGACTTGTTCGTATTATTTGTTAAATTATAACTAGTCTCTTCCGTCTTCTTTCGACCCAATTGCAGAAAATGACATTTTTCGTTGTTTAGTCGGAGTTGCCAAGTTGAGGACCATTTCTCAATGTTAGAAATGTCAGACTGGATTTTATCGTCATTCGATACGTGAGTTGAGTACAGTTTGAGATCGTCAGCGAACATTTCAACCTTGCAATTTTCGATACATTCTGGTAAGTCGTTAACATATAGCACAAATAACAACGGGCCTAATACGCTCCCTTGTGGGACTCCGCTTACAACGTTACTCCAGCTCGATGTGAATCCATTTAATACGACTCTTTGTTTACGATCACTGAGAAAAGATTTTATCCAGTTCCACAAGTTGCCGCCAATACCATACGATTCTATTTTGCGTAACAGTCGTTCATGCGGCACAGAGTCAAAGGCTTTAGCAAAATCAAAGTATATAATGTCTACGCAATGGCCTTCTTCTATAAAGGCAGTTACTTCTTCGAACACTTTTAAGAGCTGTGAGGCGCAAGATCTTTTTCCTCGAAACCCCCACTGGTTGTCTGAGAATAAGCTATTTTTATCTAAATGATCCACAATAGCGTTTTTGAGAAGCCTCTCCATTAATCTGCAAACAATAGAGGTGAGGCTTATGGGTCTATAATTTTCTCTACTATGTTTGCTCCCTTTTTTGTAAACTGGTGTCACGTTTGCTAATTTCCAGTACGCTGGTAGTTCGCTAGATTCAAGGCTTGATTTGAAAATTAATGTTAAAGGGCGAGTAATAACTGAAGCGCATTCTTTGAGTATTCTTGGGTGAATACCATCAGGTCCCGGAGATTTTGAACCATTTAATGAGCTTAACGCATCTAAGACAATCTCTTCTGTAATTTCGATATCTTCAAGCTTCATTCCAAAATTATGCGTCGGAGATATAGGGAAATTATCAAAGTCCTCATTCGTGAAAACTGAAGAGAAGAAATCATTCAAAATGTCTGCCTTTTCTTGGTCACTTGAAGTATACGAATCTCCATTTAATTTCAAATCAGGGACTTTTGATCTACTTTTTAATTTCGAGTTTGCATATTTCCAATATCCTTTGTTGCTCTTTTTTATAGACTGAGCAATTCTTCTTTCAAATTCTACAATTGATTTGCGAACTCTAGCTTTCGACGCATTTCGCTGCTGCTTGTATTTTTGATAGTCCTTGCCATCTTTGGTTATCATCCATCGTTTATACGCGTTGTGTTTCTTTTTTAATGCTCTGAGTGTTTTGTGATTCATCCATGATGGTTGTTCTCCCTTCCCTGGGTTAGAATTTGCAGTAAACTGAGGAATNATTTGTCAATTGGATCTAGTATATCACTTGTTGGTAGCAAAAGTGAGTCATTTACAGAGATCCCTAAACTATCTGTGATATTTGCGAAATACTGGTTGAAAATCTCTGCAATTTGAGAGTCCTGATTTACCATTTTTCCGTCTTCTATCAAAGAGATGGAGGAATTCACTTGCACTTTGTCTGAAAACAATGGCTTTACAGTCCTCCAGAACTTATGATTATCGGTAAGCTTACCAAGGTCGATGTTCCTATAGTAGTCAAATTTGGCCTTACGTAGTAATTTCACGCATTTGTTCCTCTGTTTTTTGAAAGCCTTGAGAGTTTCCTCGCTTCTATCATTGTGATACTTAAATTGTATATTGTATACAACTTACAATTGTATATTGTAATTAAGTTTTTATCGGAGGGCCCCTTGAAAAACAGCTTCTACTGAAGGGCAACCCTCCTTAAAAGAATGAAATAGGAAATATGAAATATGAACCAGCAGCCTTTGCGCGTAGATTTGCATAGAACTAGAAGCAGTCATTTTCGTAGACCACAAAAGTGGTCATTTTTGTAAAACTGTGATGCAAAGGACGATGGTTGGATAAGAGCCTTTAATTACATGATCTAAAGAAGCAATGTTTGCTCCCCGGCAAAGACCCAAATGAACAGGGCAGCACAGTGCATACAAGAAATTATTTTGGCAGAGCAGAGAAGCCATTTTGAAGTTGAAGAATGCAATATTTGACGCGTCGGTGAATTAAACAAATATTTGCGATCAACTGTTTGAGTTGAAAGCTTATCTCGTTGAAATGTAGATACATGGAGGATCAAATAATTCAACTCATCTCCAACGCAATTTTCTAAGGTCTTTCTTAACTATTGACAATTTCAGGGGGTGTTGTACTTCAAATTGACTGCATGGGAGAAAGGACACTTTCATTTTATATGAGCCGCATACACATAACGTTTTAAATGAAACTAAGAATTTGAACGAGTATTAAGTTTCTTAAAGTTCTCATTTTTTGCATCAATTTTAGCCATATTAGAAAGTCTTGGAATGGCCTTAAATTTGTGGTAATTTATGCGTTTACAAGTGAGCTGGTTTTGAAGCATACTGGAAAATCATAGGAAATGATTATAAACTTGGGGAGTACACCAATACATCAAAACCTTGAAATAAATTAGGTTTAAGGTGAACATTGAAATAAATTATGGTCAGGGTTAGTTTTCGGGTTAGGGGAAGGGTTAGGGTTAGGTTTAGCGCTCGGTTTAGAATCAGGGTTAGGTATTTCAAGATTTGATATATTCCTGTATTACCTAAACTTGAATCTTTTATCCTACACTGCACCACCATTTAGATCGGTTGCATGCCGATCGAGCTCCCTTTCTTCGTGAGAGAAAACATGATCCGAAAGCATAAAGGCTCGGTGAACACTGCCTAGTTTAAACGTCGCATTTCTGCCGTGTCGAATTGAATTACATTTCATGCGACAATAATGCGGCAAAACTGCTTGTTGATTTAAACGTCGTAACTAATATTGTCACTTCAAATCTTCAAATTACCCAACGAGAACCCCCTCGTGGAGCAAGCACATTGGGTATGATTTTATTGGTATTTTCTTTGTGAGTGTACATTAAGGAACATCGAATGCGGTAATTTAATTCGACACGGCAATAATGCGACTCTCAAAAGTAAGTCACGCTCTTGGTGAATTAAGTGGCAGAGCTGGTGAGCTACTGTCGAATTTAATTATTTAATGCGACGCTGATTTAAACGTCGCATTATCGTCGCATTTAATCGACACTTGAAGAAATAATTTAATTCGACGCGGCAGAAATGCGAAATCTAAACTGGGCCTCAATTACTAAATCTTTTGTTATTTGTTTCATTTAAAGATCTACCCAATCACATCCACGACACACTGCCTTTATGCCTATCAGTAAACTTTTTTATGTATGTATCATTTGCCACAATTAAAAATATTTACAAGTTTTATAACATAGAAATAGATATAATACAATATATAAGGTTAGAAACGTAAAGAAAAACATCCCTAATTACAGTGGCAGAGATAGCATTACTAGGTAGAGCTGACGTTATTTCTATAATGGTCCCCTTTTTTATCTGTTTTGTCAACGATCAATGAAAATTAAAAATTAAAGTATAAAAACATAAAATATGGCGGCATTTATTATATTTGAAGCTGTGACGTCATCAAATTTCTAAATCCTAATCCAGACGAGCGATAGATTTCTGTTTGCCACCTTATTGTAGACCATCCTAACCTATGGTTTTCTTGAAGACTGTATCATTTTTCCTCTACTAATTTAATTTTTCAAAATTTTCCATAAATTCTTTCAACAAAAATAAAAACGCCACCATTTTGAAAATAATCAAGATATCAAAAAATTTCTATGGCAGATTGACAGGAAGGTACCCTAAGTTCCTTTCAAGCCATTCAATTCAAAGAAAAATGTAATAGAATTTTACACCCACCTTTTGAAAGATTTGAGAAATTTGAGCCCAATGCTGCCAGCACTCAATTTTCTTAATTTTTGCTTCCCAGTTAAATGAGTTCCTTAGAAAAGATTTCTCATAAAAAATTAGCGTACTTCTTGATTTGATTACACAACCAGAGCTGCTACATATTCGCAAGTTTCGGTCTTTATTTTCTATATAGGTAATTGAACGTGTAGACTTATTTTTTTCATAAAGAACTCTTTATAAGAAAATCAATTCTCCTGAAAAATTAAAGAATTTCAGGGCGGAAAATATTTAAGAACTTTTCATTAGTCAAGGATACACATTTTCACTTTATTTTCAATTGTTTCTCGTATTCTATCACTCGGAATGTCTAGGCTTAATAAAACTTCGTTGCGCCATGTTCAGGAGGGCAAACAGTGTAAAAATCAAGAAGTTGAAGAAACTCCTAAGAAACTGTTAAGAAACTTTGAGCACTCAAATATTGAAACTTTTAATAATGAAACTCTTAAAAATCGAATTCTTAGTTTCTTAGTATAAAAATCAAATCTGTATTCATTCTAGCTGGTCTGGTCTGGTATGTCATTTCATTCTATCAAAGAAGGAATACAAATGTCATAGCCCGGGGGGGGGGGGGTACACGACTTGTGGATGCATGGGTGTCTGCCGCCCGGTTTTCAGAAAGCAACACTCTTCTAATTGCAAAACTTCGCCTTCGTACCCACTTTTATGATGAATTTTAATGAAAAACTATCAATTTTTAACGATTTTTTGCCGATTTCAGCCAAACCGACGCATGTGTAAGGAAAATCTGCCAAAAAATGACCCTTGTTTAGAGAATTTTCGGCCCAAAACCCACCCATATGGGCGGCACATACCCTTACTCTCAACATGTTATGTACCCCCGGGCCCATAGCCGTGGAAAAAATGACATGCTAAGATAAAAGATAACGGCTTGAGGCCCCAGAGAAATATGATACAAAAGGATAGTCCTTGAACTATGGCACGAATAAGAAATTCGAGAATTTTGATAGCTGTTTGATGAGAATGTTCTTGAATTTGGTCATAAAGTACAATTGTAGATTGTTCAAGACAAATGACTACACCTGCACTGTACCTGTGTGTTCCTCCAGTCACTGCGTACCTTTGCTATAAGAAAGGGGTCCTGAAGAGGGTCCTTAATCCCATCTTCCCAGTTCCCCATTGATCAAATCCTCAGTGCTAGTAAGTAGAATCAGACTACACTTGTAAACTTAGGCTAGGATCAAACGTCGAATTTTACATGTGTCGAATATAATAAGAGAATTAAGTAGATGTAAAATGCGACGTTTCACCACGCGCAAGAGGAAACGTATAATTTACTCGCCTAATTTGTATTTTTGTGTGTCAAATCTTGCGTGAGCGGACATGTTGTTTTGAATGACTGACCTTAACTGCCTGCGCATAGTGCTTCGCAGTGTACTGCATTATCTTCGCTTTTCCCTTTGTTCCCTGTGATAACGCAGTACACTGCGAAGCACTATGCGCAGGCGGTTAAGGTCAGTCATTCAAAACAACATGGCCGCTCACGCAAGATTTAACACACAAAAAACATAAATTAGGCGAGTAAATTATACGTTTTCTCGTGCGCGTGGTCTCACTTGAATTTTATGCATGTGCTGGATTTTAGTCGACCCAAATTCATTTATGCGACAGGGTTAGTCGTATTATGCGACGTCATTCGAATATAATGCAGTTATATTCGACACGTGTAAAATGCAACGTTTGATCCTAGCCCCCTAGCCTTAGTACATCAGTAGTTATCACTATCGATAGACTAATAGACGCTCACTTCAATTCAATAAAAGGTGTAAAATAATTTTGCATCTATTGTGAAGAGCGATAAACCTGCATTAAGTCAACTTTGCCTCTTGTCCTGAACGGCCAAACCCATGTTATAACTTTTGCTCTTGTCTTTTTTTCAATGAAGCCCGGAGGGGTCATTGCAATAGGCAAATGATGGGGGTGTGCCATTTTGACATGTGAAATCACACCCTAAAATTTATAAATTTTCCAAACACCACATCCCAAAATTTAAAGGAAATATAAAATGCATACCTTAAAATTTAATTCTTATTAGAAATTAAGACCAAAATTAATATCTTTAATCAAAACTAAGCACCTTAGAAAAATATTTTTCAAGATGATACCCCAAAATGTATGGCCATTTATAATCTTGCCAAACACGACACCCTAAAATTTATTTTTTGGCTGAAAAAACACACCCCAAAAAATGGCACATCCCGTATCCGTATATATGGAAGTGACCCCCCCCCCCGGGCAATGAAGACTCAATATCATTAAGAGATACATGTTCTAACTACGAACTCCAATTTAAAGCTACTAACAAAATATCAGCAATTATATGAAAGTGAGTCGTTGTTTATTGTTTTAGGTTATGTATCGTCAAGTTCTATTTTTGTGGATTTTCGTTTTTGGATCGTTGCGTGTATATTGGGTTGAGATACCTTGTAAATGCCTCTAAAAAGTTGGAATTTTCATTTGTTATTTTTTGTTCATTAGTTGGAAATGATTCAAAATTTTGATAAGTATTATTTGCGTAATTTAAGAAAATTTCTCGTGATGCCTTGAAAGCCTCAAATTCAAGAATAAAATGCGTCTCGTCTTCAATTTTGTTTTGGTGGGAGGACGTCTAATAGTATGCAGTGGGTTAGTAGCTAGGGTGGAGTGGGGATGATTTGACACATTGACAGAATTGTCTACCAACTTTGCGAATCGGTTGGGTGGTTCTCTGGGTGCGATTTTGCGGGCGGGTGGTGCATTTCCCCTGATTTACCCAGTACTTTTCTTATCTCTCTATGTAATGGCCACCAGGTTGACATAGTCTATTGCTCCCTTGTGGTGTTTGCAGAGTAGTTTGTAAGGGTAGCGTAATTAGTAAATTTGTCTTGTAAATTTTTTAATGGAATATATAAAAAAAAGATGATTTGTGAAACATGCCAATCGAAATGTTAACTGCTTTTGCTTACGTCACGGCTCACTACCTCCTGGAAAAGTACCAGACCGCTTTTCGTTTGGTCCTCCCCACAACATTTCGTGACAAAGAACATATGACGCATCTGGAATTTAATTAGATCGGAGAACACATGTAACCCCCCTGGCGATGAAAGATCATCAGAGGTGCCCAAATGCTGCTGTCCTTTATTTCGTTGATATGCTGTTGTATTTATATCTGAAGGCTGGACATTCGAGAGAGGAAGTAGAAGAAGTGATTTGAAAACGAAGATATTGAGTGAAGGATTTCTTTGGAGTAGATTTAGAGAAAGCTCTAGGTGAGTGCATTTTGCAGCATTTTTTATAATGTCGTTTAATACTGCTGACGGACAAATTTTAACGGCGTTCGTTAGAAGGCTGGGAGTAGAAAAAGTTATTGTTTGTTTGTATGTGTCATGCACAATGTAGGGATTTAGATATTGCGAAAATATCATGTAGCCCAAATAGGAAACTAGGATTATGGGGAAGAAACTTCTGACTCATGTGGTGGGAGGAAGTCTAATAGTATGCAGTGGTTTAGTAGCTAGGGTGGAGTGGAGATGATTCGTGAACTCCTGAAAAAAACCTACAGTGGGGTGGACCTAGGATGGACAGCAGTGGTGGAGCAAGACAAAAAATACAATTAGTAGGAGGTAAAAGTCAAAAATTTCATAGTGGGGGTCGGGGTGGTAAAAAGGTATACCCATACATTTGTCTTGCATTTTTCATTCACAATTTTTGCCCAATGTTTTGCAGTATTGCCCAATGTTTTGCAATGTTTTGGGTATTGCTCCGCCACTGGAGGAAATGGCTACGAAAAGGGACTACTGAAAATCAAAGGCTATTGATTACTTAAAGCCAGTACAGGCCGTATTTTTCGTGAATATTTGATTCAGAACCATATGAGAACGTATTCTTATCATCAATCAGTGCCGGAAATGTTTACCATCCACTTTACTGTGCCATATTGCACTTCATTCCTTCCTATTATTGTTGACTGTGGCAGTTTTAGCTTGTCTGCACCTACCAGGTAGTAAATCATATTTTAGAGAATTTTGTGCAATTTTGGGAACATTTGGCAATGGAATGATCGGGAATTCCCCATCTTGTTTGACCTCTGGTTTTTCTATCGGAAAACAGAGATTTGACAAACAGTGTGGGGGTAGCAGCCCACTTTTATGTAATGATGTCCTACCATGTTTACGAATTTCTTTCCGCTTTGATCCTACGTTCTCTTGCTTGTCTGTAAAAGTACATGTATACATCTTGTACATTGTTAACAACGCTTCGGCAGCCGAAGTGCTAAAGTGTTTCCTTAGCCTACGCATCGCATTGGGATCGCATTGCACCGATTTTAGTTCAGGCTTAGCTTACACAGCAAAAATTATGAAAATTTCACGACGAATGATACCTTGGAAAACTAAGAGGAAAGGGACAATCTCCTATAATTTCTGATGTAAGAAACAAAAAGTCGCCTTTCTTCTTAGTTTCCTAGAAGAAATTTTCAGTTTCTGCTAAATTTCTCTTGCATCAACATAGGAAATTTAAAGATTTGTTGCAGTGTCAGTTTACTACTAGGAAACGCATCTTAGTTTAGGCCATGTCTGACTGGCTATCGCTGTTCACACACAGTAAAGCAAAAAAGGATCTTGACCTGAAAAATATAGGCGATGAATTTTGACCAATAGAAAATTCTGGCTGGGAAAGAATGCCAAGAATAGTAAGAAAATGTAGATTATTGTCCTTTTTCCCCTGGTTTTTACCACTATCCGCAATGTAAAAAGCTACGGAAAGCAACTGAAGATTTTTGAAAAGTTTTCGCAGATTTGTTCCTAAATCTTGGGTACATTCGTAATCAAGGGGACTAAAGATTATAACAAGAGCTGGAGCTGAAACAATGGCTCTTTTTCGAAATTACTCAAGTACTACTGAGTACTAATTTATAACAAACAAGTAAAGATATGCTTCCAGTACTAGAGTTTCTTGATATTTTGGCAATGTGTGAGTTGAGCTTGTTATAGGAGGTCCCTGAAAGGGTAAAAATGAGATTTGTCTGGGATTTGCCGAAAATGATGCTCTGAGAATAGGATTTTTTCACAGAGCTATGACTGGGGATACCAACGCCAAAACAATATACTGCAAATGGGGTTTGATCACCAATTGCCAATGACAAAAAATGTGTCTGGGATTGTCCGCAAACTATGACTGGGGAAATGAGCTTGAGGACCCCCTCCCGAACCTTCTTATAAAGAGTGTCCTATGACAAATTACGCGTATGAACTCAAACTCAGTGCTGAGCATCCTTCCCTAGCCTGCGTGCAGACTATACAAGGAAAGGGTGTACCTTTTCCTTCAAGGGCTATAGTCTGCACGCAGGGTAATTCTTCCGAGGATCAGTGGCAATGCATTGTATCGCTCCACATGAAAATAAACAAACAGTCATATGATTTCAACGAGACAAATATTCAGGACTCACTGTTTGGTGACATAAGCCACAGTAAACATTGCTTGCCTTGTCATGTTTAGATGCACTTGACAGGTCTTTGTGCAAATAATAGCATTCCATCGTGTTAAGAACCAGATTGAAACAAGTAGGAATATTGCTGAAAATGTCTTGGGTTGCGCAATGATCTCCTGTCAAACTGTAGTGAAACGTACTTCAGAACAGGGGTGGCGCCAGGCGAGGGCTAGGGGGGTACAGCCCCTCCGTCGGAAGCATCTAGCCCCTCCGTCAGAGGAAATGTTTGGTTATTTTCGGATAGAATTTGGCAAAATTACGTACGAAAACTGCATTTTTTAATCATTTTAGCCCCCCTGTCGGAAGTTCCAGCCCCTCTGCTTCAGAATTGCAGAGATATAGCTACAAGCACGTTGATTATGAAATTTGTTTTCTCTTCATGTTGTGAAAAGGACTTGAGAATGGTAACAAGATTGCCTTAGGTATCTTGGATGATGTAATACCTTTCTCATTGAATGGTGTACTCGCCCTAATGGTTTTGGGAGGACTTGAGAGCTAGATTTATGACAATAGCCGTAGTTATCGTCATTGACTGAATTACGACTACCCCAGACAAAAACCGGACTAAATTTGCCACTTCCCTTTTCAATGTCCGAAAAACCGATGTCAAAATGCTACTTGAACATCCCTGTACAAAGCCTGGTCATGTATCTCCCCCTCTCTCCTCGGATTGTTTGCTGAGGCGACCAGCCGCAACGGCTATTTACCCTAGCTACTTCAGCTATATACAGAAAGATTATTAATACGTAAAAGTTCATATTTTTAAACTTATTGGATAAGAAAAGCATTATTCTCAGTACTACTAATTACTTTGTTCGTTCTTGAGTCCTGTAGACCGAAATTTCGAAGCATTTTAGCATCGATGTTTTCATCTCTATAGCTTAGCAACGGGGTGTTCAAGTCAAACCCAAGGCCTTTTCTGATTTGGGTCTGTGCATAATTCTTGTGTTTGGGGTGATTTTGCATTGGGTCTATCGCTAGTTAGGCCCTTTAATTTTTGGTCTGTAGTAAAGAATGCTCTTAAAATTCTGGGTCTGTGTAAAATTCAAACATCTGATGTGGGTCTACGTGCATTTTTTCCGGGTCTACGTGTTTTGGGTCTGACTTGGACACCCCGCTTAGCACGTTATTGTTTCAACTTACAGTTAGAGAATAAGTCAACAATCATTTGGTTTTTGGTGTGTTATAAGGTCAGGCATTTTCTGGTTGCCTATTCAGGGTTTTTGTTCGGAATTCTGCTGCTTGTTGCAAAAATTGTGCGAAATTTTTCTGCTCGCTGATATGTTGGGATGACATTATGTCGATGAACGTTTGCTCTACTTGTGTCGCAGTTAGTACAATCAGAGGACACTGCGCAGGCTCTGCTTTTAACAACAGTGTCATTTTGAATCTCGCTCAATCAAACTTTCAGATTATCGGAACCTTTGATGAAAACGTTGTTCCCTTCATCGCCATGACAACTGTCTGGAGTGTTGTTTCGTGAAAGGTTCCGTAAAGTCCAACCGCGACCTTCTGCCGTATAACCCCCTTAGTAGTTATGATATTTTGATTAATTTTGACCAATCTGACGCAAATTAATCTTATATGCGGGCAAGGAGAACAAGTCACTTTAAAATAAAATTTAATTCTGTGCAATTTCTTGGTTTGCAAATAAAATTCCTCTTCAATATTGAATATTTGTTGACTAACTAATAGCGACCGCTTAGGAAAAGAATCTTTCGTGCCTTCTCGTCTTATGACAACATAGTGGTTCTGAATAAGATAACAGTCCTGTAACTATGAAAAAAGTTGATTAATACCAGAGTCCAGAAAAAGGTCAAACCTTCCTCCGGAAGCAATTTCATTTAGTTAAACCTTCCTCATTTTATCAAGTCAAAATAACCAGATTTTTCGAACTCCTCGCGTTGTTTATAACCCTAAAATTTATAAACCAGTTTCTGTTGCCAAAATGACCCAAAATTGTCCAAGTTTGCTGATAAAAATTACTAAACCTTCCTCAAATATGACATTGACAAACAAAACCTTCCTCCGGCTCACAGTCGTGGAGCCGTGACTTTTTCTGGACTCTTCTGATTAACACTTTTAGGGATGCGTGCGGGTGAAATGAAAAATGCAAAAAAGTTAGCACGCACCTTTCTGAGGGGTGTTGTGGTATCATGGATTCCGGATTTCAGTAAGTTTTGCAGGTTTCCGGGTTTTGAGATATTTCATGGATTGCAGGTTCCCTTTGTTTTTGTGCTCTGGTTTCGGGTATTCCATTCAGAATCCATAGGTTGTTGGATTTTCTTGGTACTTTTTCTTCCTGGTTTTTGTATTTTTGCAAATTTTTGTCCTGGTTTGCGCTTTCTGGTAACTGGTAAGCCCCCCTCTTATCTTGCATCATATCAATAGACATTTTTGCTATTCTAAAAAAAGAGTTTGAATCGAACGATATTTCTAGACATTTTGTAGAATTTTCGAGTTTGAACAACAATGATTGAAGCTCTGACCAAGCAAACCTTTCGTTTAAAATTATATAAATGTATCGCTCGATCCAGACTCTTTTGTAGAATTAAAAATTAAAATTGTTAATTAAAAATAATTCGACAAATTCAGTCGAAACGGCAGACCAAAATTTTTGCGTCGTTATAGGTGGTCGTCAGGGAGCCTTTTACCAGCATGCTTTGCGCGGCCGCCATTTTTACCTTTTTTTGGGTATTTACAAGGTATTTCGTATTTAAGAAAGTGATTTTCCCAAAGCAAGGCCAACTTAAAAACAAGTCCGATTTTGTTTTAGGATTTATTGCAAGAGAGCGACCTGACAATTGGCATTGACACTATTCCCCCATTTACTGAGAGAGGCAAATTAATTTTTGACAAGCTTTGGTCAAGTTCCTTAATAACTGGATTTATTAAAAAGAAGGTTTATTACATAACTGCGCAAATTAAGTCAAATGAGACACTTTCACAGATATAGAATATTGTAAATCCGAATCCTTTCAAAGGATGTTTTTTAATCCAAGCAAGCTTACAGAATCTCGCCCACTAATTCAAGTTACTTTTTCCACTATGTGTAAACTTATCGCCTCACTACGAAAGTCTTAATGGAATTTACTCTCAGTGAACTGCCTGAAACGTAATTTAATCTAACAGAAACCACATGGGATCTGAAGCTTACTTAATATCAAATGTTTTAGTATACAAGACTGAAAGTATTACCAAGGGACGGTTTCGATTTTAACTGGGTCAGTAATGTCCTCTGCTGGTTTTTATTTTTCTTAATGAAGAAGATTTGGTGATTTCTCATACCTCATTCGAACCAATTCCTTAGGAGCAGGGTAGCATTTTCAAGTAATATTATTTCTTTCTTGATTAGTGACACTAACACCACGTTGACACTGTTGCGGTTTACACTAAACTGTATTTACACTGTACCGGTACAGTTTTGATCCGTTACAAAGTGTTACGGTTCAAGCGACTTAACACTGCTCCGGAACAAACTTATTCCACACATCGAAGGAACAAAACTGTTATGGATTGGCAGCAACAGTGCAAATGGGAGACTGATCCGTTAAACGTTTGTTACGGATCCAAAGTTGTACCGGTATAGTGTAAATGGGGTCTGACACCCTTTTTACAGTGCACCGGTACAACTTTGGATCCGTAACATAAGTGTAACGAATCAGCCTTCCGTTGACACTGCTCCTGCTAATCCGTAACACTTTTGTTCCCCACCCGGATCTTGGAGTGGCAGGATCGACGTATCCTTGATGTTCTTCCAATTGAATTTGTTTATTGACATGCTCAACGTTCAATATTCTATGAAAAAATAAGTTAATAATCAATTCATTGTAAACGGAGAAGATTCATCGCAACTAAATCTTATGTTAATAACAACGAAAGTAATCACAGTTCAAATGTTAAAACAATTTGCACAAAAAACAAAAATGTACCAACCAGAAAGTCATACATAAAGATGATTGAACTTCAGGAGAAATTTAAGAAAATATCCTAAATTTTGCTTAATGTATGGAAACAGTTACAAAAATGTTGTTAATTATGTAGAGTTATTATTTGGAATGTATCTGCTGTTATGGCCTGCATTTACATAATCTTTCATTGCTGGTGTGCATACAAGCAATCAAATGAACCCTTATCATACCAGTTTGGACCTCTTTTAGTCAATGGGCCCCCAAGTAGCAGCTGGTTTGACATAGAAAATATTAAAGTTATAAAGGACTGAGTGATCAAAGTCATCCTTTTTGATGGTATTTCAGGGTCTGCTACCTGATGAATCAGAAATGTTTAAATGTTTGAAAGCCTGTAGCTCTCAAACCATTTTCGAGATTTCTATAAAGTTATAATACCTGTGTAGGTAACATATCAACTTAGATAAGAACATCTAGTTTGTCAAAAGCGGTCATATCAATCTCAAATTACTAGTGATTTTATAAAATGCTTCATTTCAAAATCTTTCAAAACAGAACTAAAATCCTTGATCAAATTTGCTAGCAATCCAGCCTCATGATAGTAGAAAATAGACGAAAAAGGCTGAATAATAGGCCCAGGTGTATACGATTATACATCAGCCTCTGCATATACCTAGTAAATGTTGGAGCGATAACATAGACAGATAGAGTTTGATTTTTAAGAGCTGTGGGCTAAATTACCAGTAAGTTTGAGGTCAAGGACTTTAGGTCTGTTTTGAAAGATTTTGAGATGAAGTATTTTTATAAAATCACTTGTACTTTGAGAACGATACGACCGATTTTGACGAACTAAATTTTCTTATCCAAGTTGATATGTTACCTACCCAAGTGTGATCAGTTTTAGGAATCTAATACATGGTTTGAGAGCTGCATGCTTTCAAATGTCTAAACATTTTTCTGACTCGCACGGTATAGCTAGATCTGAACCAGCAGCTGTTTGAGTGGCTTCTACCACGCCCTTACAACCGATGTATTAATACTGATCGGATTATCTAGAAAACTTTAAGCTGTGATAATATCTGTACAATGACAAAACAGCACTAATTTGACTTCGTACACAGAGCAGCAGTTGTTCTTTTTCCGAAAATGTCAGCTGCAATCATTTCTTGTAAACGAAAAGAAACTGCTAGCCTGTGAATTGTAGCAGAATTGATGACGCTTACGAAAACTCTAGCGGTTGTATAGACTTTGAAAACAATGATTCTACAGCCAGATGTGCTCGAGTTTGGGAAAACTGATAAAAATCATATTGATCTAAAGATATCGACAGACCTTAGGACTCTATAAAACGCAAATAACTGTGCATAGACTTCAGAAGCTGTTCTTAATCATAGCCTTTAGAAACGATTGACAGTGCATAATCTGGAAAGGCAGATAGCAGCAGTCATTTTTCAGACAATGTTTTGGTTTGTTGGTTTCTTCGCAACACATTTGACCATATTGATTTCCATAAATTTTTCAGTACTAGGAAAGAAGAATAATAATAATAATATCTATCTATCTATCTATCTATCTAAGTGTCATGTCCATCGACGTTGACGATCATGGTAGCCCAAATATCTATGTCCTTTGTACTTTGCTAGATTTTATTCTCTGTACAAGATTGTCCCATTCTTCCTTTCATACTAGCAACATAACTCTGTCTTTGCTTGTCCCGTGCTCTTTTTCCTTCAAACTATCCTGTAATCACCCAGTGTTCTAGTTTATCTTTCCTGCATATATGACCAAAAAATGAAATTTGTCGCTTGGTAATCGTTAATAATAATATACGAATATTTATACAGAATAAAAAGACTTCAGCGAATCATCGCTGTTATCAATGTGTGTCCTGTTAAAATATATTAACTTAAAGTGAATCTAAGCATATAGATAGAAGCCTTTGATAAAAATAGCCGTGCAAAGACCATAGGCCGTGGCACGTGCAGAGCCATATTTGGGTAACCGATCTACGTCAACAGGAAATACTGATATCTGATAGGCTAGAATTTGACCGCGAGTGGCTAAAGCCACTTTTATATGCTTTGATTCCCTTTAAAGTCATTAAAAAGGTCCTATTTACAATTATCTTAAAATGAAGTAAAGAATTAGTATGTTTACAGTAGATCCTTGAGGAGACTTAAAGTTTCTAATTTAACTAAAATAGCTTTTAAGGCTTTTCTCATATTCTGTGGCCCTCGTTGTCTTTCAGATTTTTAGAGGCAGTTCATTATAGATCATTGCTCCAGTGTAATAAAATGATTTGCGAGCATATGGCATTTCTTGTATCTTGTCCATGGTTTTGTATTGTAAAATAATCTTTGAATATGTCGCAGATGTCTTTGTCGACATATTTCCGAACCAGTTTGCAAGCACGAATCTTGTTTGCATTCATCACTGATGGGAGACCCCCATGGGGGGACACTCAGCACATGCACATACGGGGAGGTAAGTCCGATATTTCAGGGTCAGAATATTGCCAAAAGTGATATTTTTGGGTCAATATGAACTGAAATTATGGGCATGATATTTTCTTGCATCAAATATAGTTTTGCTGATATTTCTGGAATTTGTAGAGGCAATCCTGACCTCCATTTGCATTTTTTCAGGATATTTGATGTTTGCTTACAGGTATCTAAGTATAAAATGAGCTGATATTTTTGCGTTGCGATGAAGCTGAACTGATATTTTTGGGTTGCCTGAAAATTTCTCGGACTGACCTCCCCGTATGTGTATGTGCTGAGTGTCCCCCCTGGGGGAGACCTTGGTTACTTTTTCGCCATTATAAACTATTCTTAAGCATCAATCGTGAAACGCTTTTAGTTGTTTCACCTTGGTTTCTGTCAATTTCATCTGCAATCTGCAAAATACCGCAGTAGGTAAAAACAGCCATGATCAGGGAGTCCCAAAAAATGTACAGGGAATCCCGAAAAGTTTCAAAAATATGAATATAGCTAAAATTTAATTATAAATCCATCTCGTGGCATTTCTGCATTCTGGTTTCATTTCAATGAAATGTGAAATTATATCTTTTGCATAGTTTAGAAATTGCAGACAAAGGGGATTTTCTCAAGCAACAAATCAAAACAAAAGAAGCTGCAAAATGGTGCGGATTCTTAAAATATTGACTGACAAACGCCGAAAGATCGTATTTCTAACTGATAAAGATACTGAAAAATCTGGATAAGCTTGTTTAGTTGTGGTCTTAATCTTCTACGTTATCTTCTAGCTTTCTAGCTTGGCAATGCCAGAAGATTTTTCAAAATGATTAGCCTACCAGATTCATAAGCAGATTTTTATGTCACTATTGGTGTCACTTTTGACATTTAAATTGATCTACCTTACTCAGTTTATCTCTGATATGTGCGTAGAATCACTTGGGATTGTCATTACTTTCGGTTCGGAATAACTTCTGTCAAAGTTTATCAATAAAACTATTTATCCTCTAGGGGACTGAGAAAACATTTTTTATGATGACTTTCCTATCAACCATTGGTTTGTGGTTGTATAATGAATTGGCTTTCAAGGCCTTCAAATCTAGCGGATGAGCCAAATACACGTCATATTTTTGACAGGTCATTGCAAGGAGCAGATTGGAGAAATTTTCAACTTCTTTGCCTTTCCAAACCTTTAAAAGACTCAATTCTACTTAATTGAGTAGCTGAATTGTTTATCTTAACACTAAATTTGTTGAAATATGATTTTGAAAGTTGACTGATTTCTTAAGCAAAAGACAAAGAACTAGACTTGTTTCCAGCCCTTGCTTGCCTAGTTTTAGCAGCTGCAGTCTCTATAGGTTCTGAAAAGGGATTACATTCTTTCAATTTTGTATTCTCAGGAGTCGGAATATTTACAATGTTTCAATTCATCAATCATCGGTAAGATCAATGTGGGCCTGAATCGAATAGCACATGGTTTCTTATCCTAAAGAACTCCAATCTCGTCCCCATACAACGAACTCACTCTGGGCACCATAGTGAGTTCGTTGCTCTACCTCAATTCTGGAATACAAGAGGTCGTTCGTTATTTTGGACGAATTTGTGCAATGTGTACCAGGGTTTGTGATTTGCGTATGACGTAATAACACCCTGGGAACGAGGTCGAAAGAACTCAGGTAACTTCGGAAATAACTATCAGATTCGCGTGGATAAATAAACGTTAATTTCTATCTGTCAGAAAATAGCCTTCCTTAGGCAAGAGCTGGAGGCCAAAAGCTTTGCGTGACTGCAAAGGCAGCTGGTTTGTAATGGGTTTTAAATAAAGGGAGCCAAAAGATACGCGCGCATATGTCTAAAGATATCCTATTGTATTTTATTATCTTGGCCCATGCATGAACATTGTGTAGCCAAAGAAACAATGGCGTGTGTGGGCGTTATCTTTGTCCTACCCATAGGTTACTCAACTTGGCTCCGTTCAGTCACTTTAAACTACGTGGTAGGATAAACATTCAAGTTGAAGAAAATAGGCGTTTATCTTATATGAGACGGGTTAACTCGGCAAGTCGCCACAGCAAGATGATGGTTTCGTAATCCGCAACTAGTTCTCTGTTGTCTCTGATGAATGGCGTATGCGCTGTTGTGACGAATCCAGCTTGTCTAACCGAATTAAGAACAGCAGGATATTCCTCCTAACCGCTATTAGACTTATTGCGAAATCACTCATCAAAACGAGACTTGCACCAAACCGAGACCGCTCATAGTTTGAGCGTCCATCAGTCTATCAATAGCGATAACTACGACCCTGTAATCAGTAAAACCGATATTTCGTTCAAAAGTTAGGCAAGTCAAAGAAAACAAAGATTCATCATCATAAAGGTGGGAAAAGTAGGATTCGTTGAAACTAGTCAGGTAGATAAGGAGAACAATTGCGACAGACTGGTCCAAGGCATGAAAATTGGCACAGGTGTTCATTTGGACCCAATAAACTATTCCAGAATGGGTGTCACAGAAATATCCATTATTTTTCAAAATGGCGGCACCAAAAAATTTGATGACGTCACTAAAATAGTCTTAAAAAGTTTTTCCACCAATTTCCACACTCTGCATCAGACTGGTTTTCTGGCTTTTATGTACGATAGTAAGATTCCAATACACTTGTATTAAAAGAAAATCGCGCTTCCAATAAAATCCTCACTCTGGTGAATTTTCTAAATAAAACCTTTTCTGTCGCTCGCAATTTCCTAGCAGCCTTTCGACGCCTTTCCCAGGACAACTTCCTGACATTGCAAAAGACAGAATTGTCCTGAGAAGAGATCCTGAATCTTGTCTTCTCAGTCATATTTAGCGGGAAATTCCAGTCGATTTTTTGTTGAGATAAAGGGTGTCTCAAAAAAGTTGTTCGACGTTTGATTCAATATTAAAAAATAACGATACAATGAACGGGTTCGATGGAAAGAAAATCCTTCCCTAATCTTGCAAATCCACTGAATATTCACGGAGCTACAAGCATTTGAAGTTCAAGTTTGTGCGAAAACTGAAACCAGAGGCTTCTCCATAGCATTTGTAGTGAATGTAGCATGGGGCTGTCGTTTGTTTTGTTTCTCGTTTATTTCAGAGCAAACCAAATGGGATTTGGAAAGGATTTTCGATAACCAAACTCTCTCGAAAATTAATTCAAGCGTAGGGATGCTTTTAGGAACTCTGTTGAGCAAAGTTTGAAAAAGCAAATTTCGACAATGGTTACAAGAATTACATTACTTTCGAAATCCTATTTGGTTCGCTTTGATATTAACCAGAGGTACAGCATTGGATACAATCTGTTACCTCGATTTTGGAGCTTTTTTGCATAACAAGTCGCATTGGGGGTCTCTGGTTTCAGCATATGCACAAACTTGATCTTTCAAAGCTCATAACGCAGTGAATTTTAAGCGGATTTGCAAGATTCTTGTGTTTAGAATTAATTTAAGATCTTAGAAGTAGGGGTATCTTAACATGGAGCCTGTTCATTTTATTGTTACTTTTCAATATTTAATCAAACATCGAACAATTTTTTGGGACACCCTGTACAATAGTTGATCAATTCCCATTTCTGGTCTAGTGTTATACTGCTTGTGTTTTCTAATCACGCGCAGTTTATCATAATCCCAGTGACATCAGCAACGGCGAATTTTGTAAACAGTTTTTGCATTAGTAGAACTGCATAAGATCGATGTTGCTATAACCAACAGCCAACCTCCTTCTTGTTTGACCTTTGTAGTTCTTAGCCTCGATTTGGGGCTAAATACAACTTTTGCTTCAGCTCATACCATAATGTACAAAGCAATGACAAATTCAAGTTTGGCAGCCTAAAGAATAGATTTCACATCTTTTGCCTAACCAATCATAGGGCTCAAATCTTTAAAAAAGTGGGTGTAAAATTCTATTACATTTTTCTTTAAATTAAATGATTTGAAAAGAACTTAGGGCACTTTGCTGTAAATCTGTCATCGAAATTTTTTGATATCTTTATTATTTTCAAAATGGCGGCATTTGTTATATTTGAGGCTGTGACGTCATCAAGTTTCTAAATCCTAAAGCAGAAGAGAAACAAATTTCTGCTTGCCACCATATTGCAGACCTTCATAAACTATGGTTATCTTGAAGATGATATAATTTTTCCTTTATTGATTTAGGATTTACGATGATTTTAATTTTTTCAAAATTTTCCATAAATTCTTTCAACAAAGATAAAAACGCCACCATTTTGAAAATAATCAAGATATCAAAAAATTTCCATGGCAGATTTATAGCAAAGTACCCTAAGTTCCTTTCAAGCCATTCAATTCAAAGACAAATGTAACATAATTTTACACCCACCTTTTTAAAGAGTTGAACGATTTGAGCCCTTCCCCAACCAACCATTATGATTTTGTTTCTCTGTTTATTCTTATTTGGTCGAGTGCTCTCTGAGGTGTGAACTCTATTATTCAGAAAGGCAAATCGCGCTCTTTCTTCGGAAACTGAATCTTTCGTTTTACAAAATTTTCCTTTGCTTGACCGAAGATTACAAAATCATATTCCTGGAGTGTCATTTTAGGCAAATCCTTGATACTATTTCACGCCTTCAGGCCCCTCTTATAACTTGACTAATCATTACCAAGCCCGTGGATGATTATGCAACAGCAGGCAATATTCGGAGCCTCTAAATTAAATTTCTTTGCTATTTTGATCTCAGCACAAACATGACCAACAAACAGAATAACACGATGGCCTCAAAAATACTCAGTGTTTAATAAGCTGCTTTATGTAGGCTGCAAGACAGCGTAAACATTGAGATTCGTCGTCTTTTCTTCGCAAAGCCATGTTGAATCACCTCGAATGGAGTTTGAACAATGTTTGAACTTGTCTTTACATGTGCTAGCATTGCTGTAACTAATATTAAACAATGATGAAAGCCAACAGTATGTTGTGAAAGGGTTGTCGGTTGTTTTGAGTGTTATCGACTTGCTATTAGTCATGCACTAAGCAAAAGACAAGAGGTGGAGATCAGAGAATTTCGACAATACTTACATGGGATAAACCCAGGGTAATGGAATAATAACTTTGACTACATTGACTAAGTTGCCGAAGCTGTTGAACACTCGTCTCACTGTAAGTTGCTATAATTATTTTCACAATATTTATGTTGATAATAAAGTCATTCAATAACAATATTATACGTTATCTAGTGGTATTGGGAAAGACACTGAAAACTGATTTAAACTAATTTATGAGATAACCTATGCTGGCTTCGAACTTATGATGCCTTATTTGACACTTTACTTGCTAGAAATGGCAGTGTTACAATACACAAGCAAAATCTCCGAAAATTAATGCTAGAGAAATGCTGAATCAGCTAAACGCATCTGATGTATGAGAATTTTACGAGAGAAAGATCGTACAGTGCGATTTACGAGCCAAACATCTTTGTGAGTTACCTACAGTAGCATAAAGACCATAATCTTTTGTGGAATAACTTATCTGTAGAGGTAACCTCCTTTGGAATACCCTAAATGACGACATGAAAGAATTACAGCATTTAAATGTGAAATCAAAAGATGGACTGCCACAAAATGCACCCAACATTTGCAATGAACAGTTCATTTTTTAATTTCCATCTTGTATATATCTATGAGTTATTCTCTACATTTTCATTTTCATTTTCATTTTAAAAATTCAGACTTGCTACACAATATTGAAGCGTCGTTCTAGCAACAACATGCAAAATAATTGATTAGAGCAAAACGAACAACAAAGGTTTGAAAAAGGACATTTTTAAACTACTGCTAAACAAAAAATGAACAAATAACTAGTAACTAAATATAAACTAGTGGCACTAATAGTTGTTGCGGTCATCGTCCGTCTGAAGGATGTTATTTCGAGAATCGAAAGCGTCGCTCGCATATTTAGCAACTTGTTACACTATCTTTATATTTAGATTTATATATAGATATATCTTTATATTTGGAGTGCTTGAGTGGCGGGAATTTGGGCCCCGGTNCGTTCATGCTTCTGCAGTTTGATTCGTGGAAGATCTTGTATGTTTTGTGGGTGTTAACGCTAGTGAATGAATTAGTTTTAATGACATGGTTGCAGCATAGGCTTCTTTTGGTTTTAGATTTATATATAGATATATCTTTATATTTGGAGTGCTTGAGTGGCGGGAATTTGGGCCCCGGTGCTGTTGCCTGGTTGGGGATTGCTTTCGGTGGGGTTTGCGGTGGTGTCTGGGCTTCTTCGGTGTCGTTCGCCGTGGTGAGGGATATTGGGGGATGTGGGCGCTGCCACTGCCCTTGTCGGGGGTGGTTTCCGGGTTGGTCTTGGTATTGGGGTCAGGGTTTTCGCTGCTTGGGTACTTAAACTGCAGCGATTACACATTTTTTCCTTATTATTTACACTTTTTCGTTATTATTTACTTTTATTAGATAAGAATGTTGTATTTTGCATAATTGTTAGCACCACTCACAGTGGGAACTCGATGACTTTATGTCCTTTCCCGCTGTGAATAGTGCAGGTAGTTGTATTGTAGTTGATTTTAATTGAATGTATACAAAAATATTTATATTTTCTGTTGATAGGAGTTATATGCACATCTACTATCTGAACATATCTACTATCTATGTATATTTGCTATCTAAATACCAACTTCAACGAATGTAAATGAACGAATGAATGAATGGCTCACGCAGAAGTGTAGAAGTATTCCATTCCCCGAAAGTTGCAATAAATATTTTCATTTGATATTTAGTTGATCATTTAGGTTAAAATTAATAATAACATTTTAGAATTTTTTATTGCCAGTACTTTACGATAAATAGTGAGAAACTAGTATAAGTAGCATTTGAGGTGACAAATGCTGCATTAGAACCGAAGATGGCTCGCGCATGTAGAGAGCGCGGACGCAAAAACCATGTTTTTGCAAGTGAGTTGAACTTTTTCAAACTAATCACACTTTTAATATCATCTGATTCATACAGACGACATGTCACGCGAATTTATGAATTCGCAATTGAAAATCTCACTTGGGGTAAATAAAGCCATTATAAAACATAGGATAGCACTGGGATTTCGAAAATGTCGTTTATGTATCGAAATAAATCAATTCTAGAAGCTTCCAAGCTTCCAAGCTGGTCAAATCATTCAGAAACATAATCGGATAGACAGGCGAACGTCCAAAAGGAAGGTTGACTTCAAAGAAGAGACGAACAATATACAACTGTTGGAGTTTGTGGCGCTGTTTAGAAAATTATCGTCGCAAAGGCAAGTTTCTCACATATTCCTTGGACTAAATTTATGGTTTGCTATCAATAACAACTTAATCGTGCAATTATTTCATTGATTTAGGCATAACTGACAATTGCCACCTATCCTTTCCTTTCTCACTATCGCAAGGGAGACTATAAGAGCTATTTTATGCAACTTCCTGCAAATTTCCTATACAAACGTATAGACATTTTCTGAAGATTTACCCCAAAACGAGATGGCGTCGTGTTTTCAACGCTGCTGTGCTGTCATTCCGTTTAGTTTCAAACTCTAGTTCTTGAGTATGTCATGGAGTTGAGACCTTTTATATTGAATTGACCTTTTAGATACATAGATCATCTGGAGCCATACTTCAATAAGCAGGCGTGTTTTTTATGAGAGACCCTTCAAAAAGGGTATGCTTAGCTGATGTTGCTTTTGTACACTTCAAGGGCAAGGTCTTATGTATTCTCCTTTGTGAAGAGTTGTTTATTGCGTCTTTGGCAAAGCTCTTTGCCCCCCCCTCCCCCGAGTGGGTAACTTAAGTATTCCATGGTACCGGAATCTGCCATTTTTGCAATGTACCCTTTTTACGATGGTACCGGATTTATGGGTTCCTATTTTTTTTTTACCTTTTCCAGATTCATAGGGATCTAGTTTTTTTGTATGCATTACAGCAATTTTCGTTGATTTATGGGTGATATTTTTACTTTCTGTATGTCACAGCCCCGTACCATGGAATATTTAAGTTACCCCAAGTTTCTTGGTGGGAGCATTCGTATTCAAGAACTAGAGGTCAAAGGACTCTTTCAGTGCGAAACGGCAAAAAATGATTCATTTCGAAACTCCATTTTGCCGGATAATTGCAAAGCCAGTGTGTTTGGTTCTCGTATATGTTGTTCATTCATATGGGAAATTTTTGAAAAGAGCATATGTGCCTTGGGTTGGGTCCTACGTCTTACAATCGAATTTCAGAAAAATTTCCCCTAATTCAGCAATCTTTCTCCGACCACCATCTGTGTTGGCGTAATATTTTCCCGACTCCACTTCCAAGGATAGTTGCAAAGCCAGTGTGCTTGATTCATGTTTTTGTTATTCATCTTTACGGAAACTTGTGTGAAAAAGCGTATGTGATTTGGTCCCACGTCTTACAATCGATTTCAATCAAACTCCCCTTATTCAACAATCTTCCTCCCATCAACATCTGTGCAATTGTAATTTTCTCCCAACTCCATTCCACCGGATAATTACAAAGCCAGTGTGCTTGATTCACATATCTGTTATTCGTCCATACGGAAACTTGTGTGAAAAAGCGTATGTGATTTGGTCCCACGTTTTACAATCGATTTCAACGAAACTCCCCTTATTCGACAATATGTCGTCCATCAACATCTGTGCAATTGTAATTTTGGAGTTGTGAAACGAATCAAAGTTAACATTTTGCGAAAAATGGCTTATATCAGCCTACCATTCCTTCGAAACATTTTTATTTCTCATAAGAGTTTGAACTAGTGAATAACAACTTGCTAAATAGTTAACAGTAAATTCATTAAATGTGACTCTTCTGTTTAGCTTCTTTTAAAGTAAGGGCATTTTTTCTAATTCTGGATTTTTTTTCAAAAGAAGGGCGTTTTCAGCAACTAAAATGGCGTGGCACTAAATATCCCAGCGGCAAGCACAATAAGCCCCATTTTTGCTCCCTTTGCTTGTGCTTCACCAACCCTCAACAGCGGCACCCTGGGTTACACCATAGACTGATGATATGAGTCAAAGTTTTGCTCCATTGAATTGAATTGTTATTTATTATTATTGTCATTCCGATAAAACTTAGTTGAAGCGGAATGGGTATTGTGGGGTATGGTTAGGGGGAATAGAGCAAAAACAAGGACTCATGTAATACGTCTAGGTACACCGCTGCATGTTTCAAGTTGCTAACTTAGCATTTTAGGTATCGATGACCTTCAAGTGAGTTTCAGCGCTTTATCAGATAGAAAATTCCCTGTCCTGTGGATTATCAAAACTTTGTAAAAACTGTAAAAAATGGCGCTTTCTTTCCGATTTGCGTCTTGTTGCTTGCATGCTTATTAAGATTTTAAAATCACCAGGAGACCGCCAGCCTCTTTGGAGTGAATTCAATGATAATTTAGAAGTTGAGGTATATCGAGTAGAATCGTAGACTTTAGCAACCTTGCCCCCTGGGGGGTACACGACTTGTGGATGGACGGGGGTCTGCCGCCCAGTTTTCAGAAAGCTACCCACTTTTAATTGCCAAAATTTGCCTTCGTACCCACTATAATTATGCATTTTGGCGAAAAACTATCCATTTTCAACAATTTTTGCCGATTTCAACCAAATTGACCAATGTTTAAAGAAAATCTGCCGAAAAATGACCCTTTTTATAGAACTTTGGGCCAAAAACCCACCCATATGGGCGGAAGATACCCGTACCCTCAACAAGTTATGTACTCCCCCCCCCCCCCGGGAACCTTACTTAACTAACGCAAAGTTTAGTTTTAACGCGAAAGCCAGTCAAATGTGCTGGAAATAGGCTTACCAAATGATTCCACCCGTCGAAGAACTACCTAAACCTCATGGGCCCCTAATCAGATTCATCAAACCACCTTGGCCAAAAAATGCCAGTCCGTCCCTTCTTCCAATAGTAATATGCACAACCACGAAGTTTGACTTAACTTACTATAATTTGAAAAATAAGACCCACGCAAAATGGGTTACTCATGCAAAATGTGTCACTCACGCGTCAAAGTGCTTGCCACATTTTGCCCACGCAAAAATGTTAACCCACGACCCACGTCTCGCGCAAAATTTTCTCCAGAACGTACCCACGATTTTTCGACCCACCCACCCACGCAACCCACGCAATTTAGGACACTCCTCTACGACCATGTTTGCCCATGGGCGGTAGGAGACGTTTGGATGGGCAGATTAGCGTCGATGGGCAGATTAGTAGATTCGATGGGCAAATTAGCGTCTGCCGGGTCAACCGTCAAGTGGCTACAACATAACAGGAAGCCGCTCTAAAAACATCACGGCTTATTTAATCTTAATAACCTCAACCTGTGACCACAAAAGTTTCAAAAGCAATCCAAACGTCTCATGCGGTCCATGGTTTGCCAGGGCGGGGACTCGAGTCACCAACTTTCAGATTGACAGCCAAGTGCGCTACCACTGAGCCATGCCCACGCTGGGTCATCCACAATAGACCTTTCCCCTGATTACGTCACACACCTGTGAGCGCGCAATGCATTCTGGTAGTTGTATTTAACATGCGATCAGCTGTGTATGTTTTTCTATGGTGAGCGTACGGAGTTCTCTATTTTCTCTCTAAGTTTACAGCGAAAATTCAACGAAATTATCGAAAATACTTCAACTTTAGCCGACCAGCACATCCCTAGTTCTTTCCAAAACTCTTGTACGGGAACTGGATCTTCAGAACGAAGAGAAAACGAAGAATCTTCCCTGGATAGCGAGAGAATGCGATGCGGCCTAAAAAGTCCGTCGTTAGTCAAGAAAGAAAATGCGAGTCGGTGCCTGCAGGGATCACTTGCTGTGTGCCAGATTGTTTCAGTAAAAGCCAGAGAGACTAAGAGCTTCATTTTACACCATTTCCAATCGCAAAAGCAAGGAAAGTTATGATTTTGGAAAGAGAGGCCTACTTAAAGATAAAGAGAGGAAAATAAAGAGAGGCCTACTTCGAAAGCAAGGAACAGGTTAGGGTTAGGGTTAGAGTAGGATTCTCTGCTGCCAGTCACTAGGGGTCTTTCTCTCTTTTTACCTTCAGCCTTCTGAAACACAAGTTTTTGAAATTTAAAGGCTTTTGACAAGTGGTTTCTTGCATCAGCTGGTACGCGCTATTTCTGCCCAACTTGAGTGCACGCCAAGTCTCTTGGCATTTCCGTCACACCCATGTTGACATAGTCAAGAAGGGTGTACAGCAGGGCACCGACATGTTTGCAGCACCCGCCTTGAGCTGCCTTGCAGTTACACTTATTGTTACGGAGTTTTTTATTACTCTATCATAAATCTTTTCACTGTGAAAACTTGGAAATAAACTTAGAGATCTAGTCCAGCCCGTCCAGCCTTCTTTCTCCGTTTGCTTTGCCATTGCAACTTCCCTTGTTTCTTCACTAACGCCAGACATTTTAGGCCGCATCGGATTCTCGCCGCTATTCGGGGAGGAATCTTTGTTTTCTCCTCTTTCCTAAGCATCAGTCCCCGTGCAAGAGTTTCGAAGACACTAGGGATGTTCTGGTCGGCTAAATTTGAAGTATTTTCCATAATTTCGTTGAATTTTCGCTGTAAACTTTGAGATAGAATGTAGAACTCCGTACGATCACCATAAAAAACATACACAGCTGATCGCATGTTAAATACAACTACCAGAATACATTGCGCGCTCACAGGTGTGTGACGTAATCGGGGGAAAGGTCTATTAAGACAACTGAAAACAGTAATAAAAAAACATACGCATACAGTATTGTGTCCAGGGTGGAAATCAAAGAAGATTATCGAAAGAAAAAATTCACAAATAAGATCAAATAAAGTTAAAAAGTTATGAATTTTCTTAGAATTTCTAAGTCACAGGCTTTCTGATAACAATGACTCCGAGTAAGCAAAAAGATCCATTTATTCTTCAAGATAGAAACTGTTGATCAAACAGATTTAGTAATCGCTGACTGACAAGATATTTTGTTCTCAATAATTTTGAGGATAACTTTTTGAAGCTGAAATGTAAATAAAAAACTAGATTTTATACAGGTGATGACGTAAATCAAGTTTTCAATTTGCCACACGGGGGGAAATGGTGTCTATTACATACAAGAAGGCACTGCAAATGCAAGAAAATTATCTATCAAAGCTGAATACTGGGTGAGTTAAAAAAGAAAGTTAAAACGCTTGCAAGCACGTAGTTTGCTGGAGCATAGGTTTCAAATCTTTAAAAATGTCGGTGTAAAATTCTGTGGCCTATTTCTTTGAATGGAATGGCTTGAAAGAAACTTTAGCTACTTTGCCATAATTCTACCGTTGGACTTTTCAGAAATATTCAATAATCACCCCGTAGAACGTCCGTGCAGTAGTTCGGAGGATATTCAGTAAGGCGGAGGTTGTTCAGTGCGATAGAGGGATAGCATCATGTCGTTGGAGGGATGACATGCAGGAAGACGGAGGCTATTCAGTTATCTGGAGGGATATCATCGATAATATACAGTAAGGCGGAGGGATAGCATCTTTTCCTTGGAGGGATGGCATGCAGTAAGGCGGAGGCTATTCAGTTAGTAGGAGGGATAGCATCGATATCATACAGTAAAGCGGAGGGATAGCATCTTGTCCTTGGAGGGATGGCATGCAGTAAGGCGGAGGCTATTCAGTTAGTAGGAGGGATAGCATCGATATCATACAGTAAAGCGGAGGGATAGCATCTTGTCCTTGGAGAGATGGCATGCAGTAAGGCGGAGGCTATTCAGTTAGTCGGAGGGATTAGGATACAGTGCGACGGAGGGATCACTTTAAAGGTGCTTGAGTAAAAAACATTTTACACTGTAAAGCACACAAAAGCCATCATTAATTGGACACATTGGGTTGATTGTATCTTTAAAATTGTTTTTAAATCTGTGAAAATTGAGTTTGCTCAGCCCAACCCTCAATTGAGTTAAATACGCGATCCCTTTTGGATTGTGAACACCGTACACGGAGTTAGCAGGGGGCCTAATTTGCGAAAATTATTTCTTTTTAAGGACGCTATCAGTTGGGAATGCCCACTTTTAGGGACAGTGCAATTTTTTTTATAACATGGCCAGTGCAAAACGCGACGGGGCAATTACTTTTTTTTTAGTCCATGCAAAACGGGGTTATCACTTTTTATCACACGAATATGTACGGGGCAGTAACTTTTTTATGAGTTACAAATGAAATTTGGAAAATAAAATTGTTCACTTTGCTGAAAAATGCAAATACCATACATCAAAAGAAGTACTTAAAGAGATGTGTTTAAAATGATGTAAAATTGCCATAGTTTCCATCATTTCCAAATCCAAGAACTGTTCATGAGTCGTTTGTATCTGAAATCTTCAAAGTAAATACTTATCTCTCGTTGGCAAAAACTTGAAACATAAGTACACGTAATGTTTTTGGACATCAACCAAATAAAATTTTGCCATGATCATTAGCTTATTCATCTGTAGTATAACAACTAAGACTTAGAAGTACGGGGCAGATACATTTTTTGAAGAAAGGGTGACTGGGCGGTTGGATTTTTTGAAAAAACTTTCAACAGAGTGAGCAGATTTTTTGCATCAATTTTTTCGCCCCCACCGGCCATGTAATAAAATAAATTTTGCGTTGTCCCTTAGTGTGGGCTTGGGCTAAAAAATGAAAATGTTTTAAAGACGCTGTGCTCCCCATGACCCTATGAACATGCACAAACCAACAAAACATCATATGGCAGTAAACAACATGTTTTGAACAAACAATAGCTGCATAAAAAATAGCGACAGGAAACAAAGCTTTCCTAATCCGTCAATTACGTTCAGGAATTTCTCTTGATTGAATTCAAAAGCGATGGCATAACGACGTTCATTTGAAGATTATGAAAGTCACTGTTAGACCGTGAAGGATATTGGGGAGCAGTAGCGTGGTGGCTCCAAATTGGCTGGGAGGGCACAACCAATTTTGGCGCCCCCCCCAGAAAACTGTGACAATTGTCTGTTGTATAACATATCCAGACTTTGGGAAGCTAATTATTTTTTCAGACAATGCGTTGAAGCCAAATGATGACAGTTCCTTGGCAGCCTTATTTGAACAAATATCATACAGTTTGGGGAGGGGCTAAATCTCAGTGCAGGAGCGGATCCAGGGTTTTTGTTGAGGGGTGCTAAGAACAACTGAGGGGGTCTGGGGGCGAAGCCCCCAGAAATTTTTTGTGTGGCCACGCCCTCTACTTTGCTGGAAACGATGACCACGCCCTTTTGTGGCTATAAAAACGAATTTTAGAAGCTAAAATATCTCACCAATTGACCCTGGGATTTAATATTTTTGGCGTAACAAACCAAACACTTTCCTGTAGAGGAGTGTAACTAGTTCGGAAATCCATCTACCAGTCATGCCCATGCATTGTTTTTGAATAAAATTGTTAGCCGACTGGGGAAAAATCAAAGCCAAAAACAGTCANCTTGTGTTCTACTTGTGTTCCACTTGTGTGGTGTTTTAGATTAGATCGTGCGCTACTTCAAATATACTGCCGAAGTAATATTGCTGAATTTAGGTGATTTTAATCAGCTGTATTTCTAAGGTCATCCATCATAGCACAAAAGGAAATCGGATTCAAAACATTTCAGTTGAAATGTAGCTGACGATGCAAGAAATTCTGTAATGGAAGTGCGCTACTTCAAATATACTGCCGAAGTAATCTTGCTGATTTAGGTGATTTTAATTAGCCATATTTCTAAGTTCGTCCATCATAGCACAAAAGAGAATCTAACAAAATAAATATCAGTTGAAATTTAGCTGACAATGTAACAAAGGTTGCAATGTACCAAAGGCTGCAATGGAGTGCGCTGGCTCAAATACTGCAAAAATCCTGCTAAATTTAGCTGAAAGTCAATCAGCTGTATTTTTGTGATCATCCGTCATAGCGCAAAAGAGAATCTAATGGAATGATCTCCGTGGAAATTTAACTGACGATGTAAAAAAGGCTGCAATGGAGTGTGCTGGCTCAAAACACTGCAAAAATCCTGCTAAATTTAGCTGAAAGTCAATCAGCTGTATTTCTGTGATCATCCGTCATAGCGCAAAAGAGAATCTAATGGAATGATCTCCGTGGAAATTTAACTGACGATGTACGAAAGGCTGTAATTTATGCGCGCTGATTCAAACATTCCGTCACAACAATCCTGCTAAATTTAGGTCAGATCGGATTAGTCAGTTGTAGTTTTTGCGTCATACGATATTTTTTCATCCGTGCCGTGCTAAAATATCTGCCGTGCAAATAGGGCTTTGTTTTTGCCGGATATAGAATTCAATCAAGCACCAGCAGAGGCAGTAAATTTCTGCTTTCTGATTTGTGTGTAAAAAGATATTGCGGACTAAGATTTTGTCCGACCTTAGAGCTTTATGGAAAGAAGGGTCTCACTAAAGTGACAACAACAACAACATCAATTCAAGAAGATTCTTACAATGAGGGCCTTGTGTAGTAAGGATAGGTCGTCCTTTGGTCCATATGGGCTCGTCCATCCCTCGATCCAGGGGGGGGGGGCACTTAATTATTTTTGTACCGGGTATGTGCCGCTGAACAGGGTATCGTTTTCAGCTATTTTGCTCCCGAACAGGGTATCCATTTCATTTCATTTCATTTCATTTTTATTTATTTAAACAGGGTAAAGTTATCAAATATATACATTGTTTTCCAAACTACCCTGTGGAAAGAAAAAGATAAAAACCTAACTTACAATTCAAAAACACACAATAAAATTAGTTAAATACAAAGTAAAAGTAGTTCAAAATAGTAGCAAGGATCTACATGGGTTCCTTCATGTTCTAGAGTCTTCAAGACAGGATTTAAATTGTTTGAAGGTTTTGGATAATTTGGATTTTGCGTCCAGGCCATTCCACAATTTCGCCCCTCTAAAAGAAAAGCATTTTTGGCCACATGTTGTTCGTAGAAACGGGACACATAGATCGGTTTCGGTGTTCCGAAGTTCCCGAGTACAGGTTTCTGACAACCTGTCGAACAGGCATGCAAGATACGAGGGAGCTTCATCATTTGTACATTTGTATACCATTTTCAATGTTTCCGATACAATCAAATCATTCACTGTCGGCCAGCCCAGTTGCTTTATAATTGGAGGAGCAGAAGCGTTGTAGGGGCTATTGGTTACGATTCTGGCCGCACGATTTTGTAGCTTTTGTAGCTTGTCTTTTGCCGTGATTCCGCATACCCCCCAAACCGGGCAACAATATCGAAAGTATGGCTCTACCAGACTTTTATACATTGTCTGCACTGACTTTATTGGGAGGTATTGTTTGGAATAGCGCAACATTCCTAACGCCTTTGAGATCTTTTTAGTCATATTAGTTATCTTTACGCCCCAGCTTAAATGTTGATCAACATGTACCCCAAGGTTTTTATCCATTTTCTCGAATAGTGCTCCCGAAATTTTACGCAATTTTCAAACAATTGAGGTTTTAGTTGGTAATTTGCAATTTTCTTTTGTTTTCTTGCCGATTTGCTCCCAGACAGTGTAATCAATTTGAAAAATTGCTCCCTCACAGGGTAAGAATATCTTTATCCTAGCGGCACACCCCCGTACATTTATGGGTTTAGTGCCTCCCGGGCCTTCGATCCGTCCTTCCAACCACCCGCCCATCCATTAATCATCCAATCCGTCCGTAATCTCACTCACTCACTCACTCACTCACTCGTCCGCCCGTCCGTCCGTCCGTCCGTCCGTCCGTCCGTCCGTCCGTCCATCCATTCGTCGAGCCATGATCCACATGTTGTTGCTTATTCAATTGATTTCATTAACTAACTCGATCCTAGCATTTAGAGAACGTGTCCTTTATCAAACTAAAGCTTTAACAACGTTATGCAAGTAGAATTTTCCACCTTTATGGAAATCCCTATAAGCATCTTACCTTATTCATAGTACTAAAGGATCGATCAGTTCTTTGATACTGCAAATCTTATTGATTTTTACAATAATTGATGACATGCTGCTATCAATGAGGACCTGACTTTAGCTGATATTTTGCCTTGTAGCTAATGCAAACCACAAACAAAAAGATTGCAGTTTAAACTCAAGCTATGTAAAATTATAGTTATTTGCACAGTTGATGAAATAAAGCTACCAGTTTTGAATCTCAGAGACACCTGTGCTGCAAAGTTCAGCTTTCGGATTTCTTCTTCAAGTTATACATATTGTTTACTTTTTTACTGGGCAGTATTTGACATATTTCTTTTTTCTCCAGGATATGACATCTGTGAAGACAGAAAAAGGTATGAACACCAAGAACTGTTATTGAAAGGTATGTTGCAAATTTCTGTCTTTCAATATTGTTTAATTCGGTTACACTTGAGAAGCAAATAACCAACTTGAGGAAAAAGGTAAGAACATCAAGTAAGGTTATGAAACGGTATGTTAAAGGAAATAAGCCTTCGATTAACAAGTGATGCAAAGACAATATGCCGTGACACATGCCGAACCATATTTGGGTAACTGATGCATGTCAACAGGAAATACTGATATCTGATAGGCTAGAATTTGACCGCAAGTGGCTTGAGCCACTTTTATATGCTTAGACTCCCTTTAACTTTTCTATCTCTTGTTGGATTGTTCTCAGTCAATTCTGCTTCCATTTGGGAAAAAATAACCGACTAAAGAGAAAAGGTATGAGCTCCAAGCAAAGGTATTGAAACGTAAGTTGTAAAATTCTATCTTTTGTAAGATTGCTTTCGGTTAATTCGGTTCCACTTGAGAAACAAATGACCCGGTTTTACCATTACTTGTTTTTATACCGGGTGAGTCAGAAAAAACGTGGGGTGTTAGCCAATTTTTATTGATGCAGTTTAATTTGCAAATGCGTTTCTTTAAAGTTCATTGCATAGAAGAAAAGCAAACTTAGATATAAAAATTTGTTTGGTCGAAATCGGTCTTTCCGTTCCAGAATTACGAGCGATTTTAGTAAAATGGTGTTTCGCTAGATTGCTAAAATAGGCCTTCAATTCGATTCATATTCACGCTTGTGTGATCTTCTAAACCATGACAGGCATACTGTTTCTCTACCAAAAAATTGAAACAAAGCATGCATTGTGTTAGAGCGCAAAAGGAAATAGTAATGCTACTTATGTTGTAGCGCTAGGGGGGAAAAAGTAATACTACTTATGTTGCAGCGCTAGGGGACTAGTCATTTAATTGTCATTGTTAGCAAGCTGAAAGTTGTTTTACTAGCGATACTTTTCACTAAAATGGCTATATCACAAAATCGCAAATAAATAAGTAAAGAAATCACCGATTTCAACAAGCTAAATAGCTGTAACTAATTCAACCTTTCTTCTGCAATATATAACTTCAACACTCCCGATTTGACTTGTTTTTCAACAAAGTATGGCTTGTTAAATACCCCACGTTTTTTCTGACTCACTCGGTACGATGTACCAGCTGAGACCTGACCTATAAGAGTTTCTAGCGTTTGAAACATCGTGAAACTTTAGAACGACAGAGTCAACTACGACATAGAAAATAGTTGTTTGAAATTCTTCTTCGTTTGACAGGCAATCATCCCGTTTATTCATAAAACGTACAAAAGCTGTAATTCCAAAAATAATGATGATATCAAAAATTCTCTCTCTGAAATCATGGCAAATTACCTACAGTTCCCTTCGAGCAATTTATTTGAAAGAATGGCGGGGCAATAACATTTCACACGATTAATTTGAGAGTTTTGCAAAGATCAAACGCCTAAATTGGCTGGCTGCAGGAATTCCAATCTCTCGAAATTAAACTTCCTTTCACCGAGTACTTTATTTAATATAATATTCTTTCCCGGTTCCCCGGGGGGTCTACTTAATACATTGAGTACCCGGGGATGTGCCTGCCAATAGGGTGTCGTTTTCGGCTAAAAATTCCAGGACAGGAGTATACCTTTTGTGTCTTCATTCCGGGACAGGTATGTCCATTAAGGCTATTTTTCCAGGACAGGTCAAATTTGTCGTGAAAAACTAAAATAACTTACAAATTATAAAGCATTCAACAAACATTTAAATTAGCATTCAATAAATTTATATTAGCGTGAACCCCGTGTGATTAGATACCCCACTTGAATGCCGAATGGGGCATCTTATCTCCCTCCCAGCAGCGCTCCGAAAGGAAACAACAACAGCAACTCGCATTCACTTCAACGTCAACAACTATCTTTTTGATTTTGGCGGCAATGCAACAAATTTGATATGGCCAGGTACAGACAAGACAGGAAAGTGCCGAAATCAAGAGGCATACATTTTCTTGAGATACTGAAAGCAAGGAGAGTTATGGGTGGTATGCTTTGTTTTATTTGCGTCAAAAACTTGAGTCGTATAAGAAGAATTTCGATATGTTTTACTTGCTTTCTATCTGTTGTAAGATAAAGATAGGCCTAACTTTAACTATCTAACTAAAGCACAGGAGGATTTTTATCATATGGACATGAGCTAGCATCACTGTATCGATCTGAATACTTTGTTGATTTGAGACAGTTTGAGAACTTGATGGTGGTGGGTGCTTGCTTCGTGAGTGTTGACACTGCTGGAGGAGGAGGTGCATGAATTTTTGTATTCCACTTCCCCAACCCAATTGAATATATATAAATGTTATGATATGGATGCATTCTATTTGTTGTTGTTTTTTGTCCTTGTGGGTGCTTGGCACACCTTGGCCATATGGATTAAAATAATTGTTCCCTGTGTATTACATAATTCAAATATGCAATGGTTTGAATTGCTGAATGATTAAACTAAATTTTGTGTCAGGGAATAAAACATAAACAAGTTTTTGAAACATCTATTTGTAAGAAAATTTGAAAGAAAAGCCTCAGTCTCTTTTGTGATCTTTGTGGAAACTGGAAAGAGTACAATTTAATTGATTTCAACGGAATTATTGCCCTGTAAAGTGGACACTTGGCTAAAGTTACATGCAGTTAGCCCTAATGTTGTCCATTTTGGTCCATTTTATAAGGTTATTCTCTTTAACTTTGGAATGCAAAAGAGAAAATTTTGCAAAATGATAAAATGTGTACAACCAAATAATTAAAGAAAAGGCTAACTTTATTTAAGCAATTCACACACAAGTGTTCTCAGCAACCTTATTTCCGTGGCAACCACCAGTTTTGTGCATCTTATTCCAGNGTACAACCAATAATTAAAGAAAAGGCTAACTTTATTTAAGCAATTCACACACAAGTGTTCTCAGAAACCTTATTTCCGTGGCAACCACCAATTTTGTGCATCTTATTCCAGACATTCCAGGACAGGTATTATGTTTTCAACATTTTGTTCCAGGACAGGGTCATAAATTTTTTTCTGGCAGGCACATCCCTGTTCTTTTTCTCCAAGGTAGACCCCCCGGGCCCGGTTCTCAATTTGGGTTCCCCGGTATTAAACCGCCACCGTTTAACCAAAGTCCTAATTCCCTCTTCCCGAGTTGTGCGCTTGGTGTAAACAAGCTTGACGTACGTCGCTTTCTGATTAAATCACTATGCTAGATTGGACATCCTGATCTTCGAAAGCAGTCTCAAAGAGAAGCCGCTTGTGGAGATAACAGTGCAAATATCAGAACTATTCAAATGCCCCGCTTTTAGATAGGTCCTAATTTTGCTTCGTCCCTAGTTTTGCTTTTTGCGTAAACAAGGATGACGCCTCCACATTTTAGCTAATGCACTCTCGTAGATTAGATATCCTCCCATCTTTCTGGCCGTCAAGAGGAGATTCTAGAGGAGCCGCCTTTGGGATAACAGCGTGTATGTCTCAGAAATAGTGTGACGCGCGGTTACTCATTGTTCAGTGTTGGCTAATTTTCAACATTATAGAGTCCATCACAGCTCCCCCGAGAGCGCGGTATGCTGAAAACAAAGAACAGCCATTGCAGTTGCATGGATTTCTTAATTCCTTTTCCGTTCCTTCTTCAATAATATTTTTCTGTTCAATTCTAAAGCTATCTTTTTATAGCATCGGTTCCAAATCTTTGAATTGGCACAAAAAGGTAGGTGTAAGATTCTGTGACCTATTTCTTTGAATGGAATGGCTTGGACGAAACTTTAGCTACTAACTCTACGGTTGGACTTTTCAGAAATCTTTAATATTGTCAGAATTAGTGTTTTTCATCTTTTTTAAGAATTCAAGAGAAATTTTGAAAAAAATTTAAAACCATTGTCATTTCTGAAGTTTTTGAGGAAACATAGAATAATTTTCACGAAAGCTATAGTTTATGAATGTCTACAATAAGGTATCAAGCAAAAGTCTTTCTCTCTTATGGTTTACAATCTAGAAATTTGATGACTTCACGTCCTCAAATGAGTTGAAATATAAAATTCGCCGTAATTTTGAAAATATTAAAGATTTCTGAAAAGTCCAGCGGTAGTATTATAGCAAAGTAGCTAAAGTTTCTTTCAAGTCATTCAATTCAAAGAAATAGGTCACAGAATCTTACACCGACCCTTTTGCGCCAATTCAAAGATTTGGAACCTATGATTTTTTTTATATTGAGTATAACACTAAAGTCTGTCTCAAATTAGATGTCACATGAGATTTGCGATAACGCAAAATTGCTCATGCAAAACTCTTCAGTTGTTTTTATTCTCTGGCATTTTCACGTGACATCTAATTTGATTTGTTGCATTGCCAGGCCTCATTGTTATTTTAAATCAGTTTATTTCAGTTCATATATATTTTAAAATTCCGCTACATACAAAACAAAATTTAACTAAATACAGCGATAATACTAAGTATCTAAATATTACCGGGTTACCCAATAAAAAGTGAAGCAAATGCACCAAGAACGATGTGTCAAGTGTCACTCCAGCTTTAATGATAAGGATACAACTGTCTACGTTGTGTATCCTGCTAGTATTTAGCCAAAAAGTGTTCTGCTCTATCATGAAGCTATCTTTGTCTAGTGATCAATGCACAAGTATAGCATCTGTTATGCAGAGAGAAGTTCCTTATATGATGAACCGGTATGAGCAGGGACAATTTTCTCAGGTTGTACCCTAGGAGTATTCAGGCAAAACGTTTTCTGCTCTATCATGAAGCTATCTTTGTCTAGTGAGCAATGTACAAGTATAGCATCTGTTATGCAGAGAGAAATTAGAAATTAGTTATATGATGAACCAGTATAAGCAAATGGTACAATTTTCTTAGGTTGTACCCTGGTAGTATTTAGCCGCAAAGTTCTTCTGCTCGGTTATCCAGCTATTATTGTCTAGTGGGTAATGCACAAGTATAGCATCTGTCATGCAGAGAGAAGTTTTATGATGAACAATTATGGTACAATTTTCTCAGGTTGTATCATTCTACAGGGTGTATCAGAAAAAGACTACCGGTTGAAAAATTTAAATTTCTCTGAAAAGAAGGTCTGATATAAATGAGATAGTGATTTTCTAGAAGCCCGACTCGTGTGCTTTCATTTAGTATATAGTTTTTGCAAAATAGGTCGCTAGGGAATTCGCAAGCAAGAAAAAAGTAAGCATATGTCAACATGAGGTAGCACTTCCTTTCGACATTATTCTCATTGTATCGTTTGATGTAATTTGACCCTTGTCCTTTCATTTTGCGTTGGGCAAGTCATCTTCGGCGAGTTGGAAAGCAAGCAGACAGTAATATAGTTGTGAATAAAACAGCTTTTCATCAGAGGAACTATTCAATTCAATTAAACTTTTTTCATAGAATACAGGGCTAAATGCTATGACAGGTATTTGTGGACAAATCTGTATCCTATACGACCGAAGTAGAGCTAGGCGCAATGTAAAGCAAGTTATATGTTCGAAATTGTTTTGAAGAAGATGTGTATATCTAAACACCTGCCCATAAATTTATTTATCGAATGCAAAAGCTGCTCACCAAGTATTAAAGACCCTGTGCTCCCCATGATCCTTTGCATGCGTGCGAACCATCAAAACATCATATTGGCCGTAAACAACTTATTTTTAGTAAACGATAGTGGTAGCGTGAATAACTACAGGGAACAAAGCTGTCCGAATCCTTCAATTATTTTCAGGAATGTTTGTCGTTCGAGTTCAAAAGCGATGGCACAACAACGTTCATTGGAAGATTGAAAAGACAATGCTGGGCCAAAATCATTTTCATACAGTATTAAAGTCACTGTGAGAGTGCTAAGGATCTTGAGGAGCACAGGGTATTTATATGAAACACAAAATCTGTGAGAATTGTAATGCCTACTGTTCCGTTTCTGAATTAGATGCAAATATTAGATACAAACCTAATAAGGACAAAAACGATAGTTTTTAAACCGATTAACCTTATATGGACATATAGTTTGCTATAAATGGAAGTTGGTAACTAAAAATTAATCAGTTGCTCTGAAGATGCCCTAATGGGCGACACTAGTAAGCACTTGAAGAAGAATAAAAAGCGCAAAAGACCACATCGATGCCTACTTTCTTTGAATAGTTGTGCCCTCTTCAACTGTACACTATATAGATACAAATTCTTCGATATATGGCCTTTTAGCATGCACAACGAATGAGTTAGCAATCCGCTCTCGGGGCATTTTTTGTACTTGATTTTTTTACAAATGTGGCTTAACTCATCGACCATAGAAATCCCTTATTTGCAATCACTAATTGAGTTGAACCGGGTGACCAAAGAAAATTGCACGAGCTAGATCATAACTACTGGGTGTCCCGAAAAAAGTACTCCTGTTTGAAAAATCACCAAAATTTGATTACATGGCCGATCTTTAAATTTCTTGTTTTGGCAAGTAGATCAAGGAACAAATTATTTTCCCAGGATGGCTGATCTTGTGATTCGTTTTAAAATTAGCAAATTTAGCTCTTTGGGGCTGCCTGGTTTTGAAGCATACTGTGAAAAGCATTCATGGTTACATAGTTAATATATTTTTGCATATTCGGCTTCTAGCTTGGTCATAATTGTCAGAAATAAAGCCAAATATCATTGTAGACTTGAAAGATAATGAAAAATCTCAGAATAATGGCTCTTATTCAAGATTTACGATGTTGCTTAAAGAGTATAGCTCAGAATAAGGTTTTCATTTTATACCCTTTAACTAATGAAAGCAAACACTTTATCATCTTTAAAGATATCTGGATCATTGAAAAAAGCGATAAAAAAGAAAATTTTATGATAAGGTTTGATAATCGAGTTTGGTGATTTCGGTTCGGTTCGGTTCGGTTCGGTTCGGTTCGGTTCGGTTCGGTTCGGTTCGGTTCGGTTCGGTTNGAAAATGATTTAAGTTATTCGGATTTCTAGATGGATACTTTGAAGTTCTTAAACTAAATATGTTCCGCATAAAAGATGGATTTAGATTTTTGATTGTCTTAAAGATTTCGATACAGAGGGTTCTTTGACGAGCAACTTGCATTGTGCATCTTTTTGACTTCAGAAGAAGGTCATCATAGGAGCTTTTATGATCATTGTACAGAAATCTTAACGCGCGTTCCTGTATTCTTTCAATTTTCTGGACTGATTTTGAAGACGAAAAGTACCAAACTAAAGGACAGTAGTTAAAATTCGAGTACACGAAGCTTTGCACCAAAACTTCTTTTTCAGCAAAACCAATAAAAGACTTAAGTCGTTTAAGAACGTTTAGCTGTGCCGCTGCTTTTTTGCAAAGGTTTGATATATGTGGGTCAAAGTTCAATTTGTAATCAAGTGTTACACCTAACAGTTTAACAGTTTCTTCAGATTTGATAGAATGTCCTTGGAAATCAAGATTTATGCCGGAAGTGTCTGTCTGGTCTTTTTTAACAAAAAGTGCATGGAATTTGTCAGGGTTCGCAATCATTTCATTCCGTTCGAGCCAAGATAAAGCGTTATTTGCTTCATTTTCCAAAACCTTGACAAGATCTGGCAAGGACTTGGAAAAGAAAGCTAGCGTATTATCATCAGCATAGTTGTACATGGTTGCTTGCTTTATGAAAAAGAAAAGATCATTTATATAGAAATTGAAAAGAATAGGACCTAGCACTGATCCTTGGGGTACTCCTGATACAATTTCTTGGAAAGAACTGTAGACATTATTTATCCGCACACTCTGCTTCCGTTTTTTAAGATAGGAATAGACAAGAACAAGTGCATTTTCATCAAAGCCATATGCATGAAGTTTGGCTATTATCAAATCGTGCGGGATGCAATCAAAAGCTTTCGAGAGGTCCATCAAGACGGACCCTACAATAAAATTATTATCAAGCTTGGATTTCCACTCTTCTACAAGTTTAATTAAAACATGGTTGATCTTTAAATTTATTTTTCAATGCAAGTCCACATTATTTTCTCAGGTATACCTGATATTGTGATTGGTTTTAGAATTAGCAAATGTAACGCCTGCAGGGCTGCTTAGTTTTGAAGCATGCTGCAAAAGAGCACTGATGATTAGCAGATAAATTTCTGTTTGTAGATTAAGCTTCTAGTTTGGTTATAAATACTAGAAAGAAACGCAAACTATAAATGAGACTTGAAGGATCATGAAAAATCTCAAAATAATGGCTCTTAGACAAGCTTTACGATGTTGCTTAAAGAGTATAGCTCAGAATGAGGTTTTTCAATTTGTTATTTTATTCCTTTTAAGTAATGAAAACAATCATTTTATCATCATTCTTCCAAAGCATGAACTTGATAAGGTGGCGATAGTTCGATCCTGACTGAGAAATGAAATACTCAAACCGGTTTTTTTGGACAGTAGCCATATCTTAAATTAACTAAGTAACATCCCACAACATAGATCAAGTAACATCTCAAAACATCAAATGGGCAGAAGCCTATTTCATTTCGTGGACCTAAGCTTTGGAAAAAATTAAGCTTGGATGTCAAACATGCACCCTCTCTTCCTACCTTCAAAAAAAGGTTAAAGAATTCATTGCAGAAGAGGGTTTGATCTCATTTTTCTTTTGATTTGGTTTCGCTTAATTTTGTTGTGGACATTTTTAGTTTTTTTATTGCTATTTAACTTAATTTAGCAACATTTGTAAATTAGGTTTTTACTTTGTACTATTTTTGCACGGCCCCCTGTAAATCAGTCTCCGCAAGACTGACGGGGCTACCGTGGTTAAATAATATAAAATGGAAAATGGAAAGTGGAATAGATATTTCCTTCAGCATAAACAAACTATAATCGGCAAGCGCCACCATTCTGCAAATATTCAAGATGCCAAAAAAGTTTATGGTAGAATTTACGGCATATCACCGTAAGTTCCTTCAAAGCCATTCAATTCAAAGAAAGAGGTCATAGAGTTTTACGCCAACTTTTTAAAGATTTGGAGCCTATGCTCTCAGGGTGCAACAGGTATAGTAGATCACGTCCGATCACCTGGGGAAATTTTCTTTTACTGAGGACGCTGTGACTTAAATCGATGACACACGAAGACTCTTTGAGCAATTAGAAATCATACTTCTGAAAATAGTTCTTCTTCTTTAAATTAACTTCCTGTGGAGTATTAATTTCAAAATCAACAAAATAATCGATTTGCAGGTGTTTTTAAAGATTTTTGTAAAAAGAAGGTTTGTTTTTGCTGCTACCGGAGCCCTCAAATTTGAAATATTAGGATTACAAGAAGCTTTTGTTGATTCTTTATATCTCCATATTGCTATATTGCCTCTTGTTAATTAATTTAGCAGTCAACATGCTTTTCCTTCTTTGCATAAAACCTCTGCATGTGCACAGCGGAAAAATGTTATTCTTTGGAAAATGATAAGGACATTCAAACCTTGATACCCCTCCAAGTCTTGTATGACAGAAGCTTCATCGTCCTTACCGTAATAATAAAAACAAATAAAGATAATAATACACGGAAATTTAAACTATCAGTATGATATTCACAACGTTCTCATTAGGGTCCTGTGCTTAAGGAAATATACAAACCAGAAGGTGGTAAAATTAAGCTGGCTAAAAGAACTTAATAAAATTAAACGAGATCGTGAACATGTATTCTAAATGGCTCGGTTGTTCAAACTTCGATTAGCGCTAATCGTGGAGTAAAATGCATAATTCTGTAGTCGTATGCATAGTCGTAATCCGTTGTTAGTCTGATACCAGTTTTGAACAACCTGGCCCTGGAGTCTAATTTTCTTGCTAAAATATGAATATTGTTATATACCGTACATTTGCAGCAGTCACAGAAAAACTTTTACGACCAAATACAGTTTTCATCTTTGGGATTTTTACAGTTAAGGTACAGTCGTGGCCAAAAGTTTAAGACCACATTTTAGTCGATAGCATTTGTTGACTCAATGAACCTGATATACTACTGCTCTGATGTTTGAGTTGTCTTTGAGTTGTGTCAGGTCAACTTTCCATGTAGATTCCAAATTTCGATGTTTTTTTTTTAATTTTGCGTCATTTTGCTATGACGTCACAATGAAATCTATAGAATTTATCGGAAATTGCAGTGTTCTGCCGACAAGGCGGTATACCCAAAAAATGTGTTACTCACCTGGATTTGACTTCAATTCATGCAGAATTCATTTCTTTGATTTGTTTGCAAAATATCAAAACTCCGAGAAAAGGACAGCTTCAGGGAAACAATCACATGAAGGTTTTCAGTCCACAGCTATGGACAAACTGTAAAACGAGATTACTAATCTGATAACATGAAGGGGTGCTATAAAAATGCAGATTTCATTGTGTCTTTTATCAAACCAGTCCTGAATCTACATTTATCATGTTCTGAAGAGAAGATTTTTTGACATAAAATGGCACCTCAGTGGTGGGGAAAATGGGCATGACTGGTGGGGACATTGAAGGGGCTGGTGGGGAATTCCCTACCACTTTGTATGTTAAAAGATGCCCTGGTTCTTTTGTTTATCGGCTTTACGATTTGCGATAGCCGTTTACTCAACAGTAGCTACAGCAAGCAGAACTAGTTACCTGTTGCTTAGTGATGTGGATTGGAAGAGAGGCTGACTCGTTTGATGCCTTGCGTCGCGAAACAAATCGTTCTTTTCGATCTCAGTGTATTGGTTCTAAAAAGCAAAGCGAAGTTGCAACACAGAAAATTTGTGTTGGTCCCCAAGAACGCACCCTTAAATTTATAGACTTTAAAACTATTATTATTTTTATTTATTATAATTTTAAATTCTTTATACAGGGTGAAAACATTCAGTTCTAATAACTGTTTTACAATGTGCCCTGTTAAAAATAACTAAGGAAAAAAACTAAATTTCTACTACTACTTCTTAATACAGTACTTCTTAATACAAAAGAAACCTATTTTTCAAAATTAATCAAAACGGAAAACAAAAATATTATTGCTACAGAAAATAAATCGTGATATTGGTTGTTATAATACTTCCTTTAGTTTTAATTTGAAATTTGATAACGAGGGAGACAGTTTAATTTGGTGATCAAGACCATTCCAAACGCTCGCCCCTCGGTATGCAAATGATTGCTGTTCAGTGTTTGTTCTAAACAAAGGAATTTTCAAGTCAGTTTCTGTGTTTCTTAGCGTCCTTCCTGCCTGCTCACGTTGTCTTTGAAACATCAGGGCCATATAGTCTGGGCAAAGTTGATTCACAGATTTGAAAACAGTAGTTGCTGTTTCAAACCGTAGGCTTCAATTAGCAGTAATTTTGTTTTAAACGCCTACTATAAAGAAATTAATAATAATAATAATAAGCTCTCTTTTAGATGTTTGTTGGTCACTCGGTAGAGAGAGAAAGCAGATGTTCTCCTGCTAATGCAAGCTAATCTAATTGATAAGATCTGAAGTGATTTCCCGCTTCTGGCTGACAACAGCGGAGCTCATTCATTTTTCTTCCATTAAAACTCTGAGTAAGGACAGAAGCGCAAAACACAACAGAGAAAGTTCCGATGTTTGTTAGACAAGATTATTGTAGGCGTCCCATAAATATCAACGGGGCGCACGGTCCCTTATCTAAAAATCTAAAAAAAAGGGAATGTTTGCCCCAGTCATAACAATGCGGAAGGACTTTTCTGTGGAGAACTTACAGATGTGGTTGTGAACTTAAAGTCTTCTGCAGAAGGCACAAAAGAGTGATTTGTACGCGCTCATAAAAAATTAAACATTTTGATAAGTACCTGACGTATCGGAACTATAAGCAAAATTGACACGGAGTTTCTTATCAATTATGAATTAAAAAGGCTCTTTCTCCCATGGTTATAGTGAAAAACATTTAAATTGGAACGCGTTTGCTTGATGGAATCATTTTCACGAAGTAAAGATTTGACAAGGGTGCGCTCCGGAGTTAGCAGAGTCATTTTATTACTGTGAGAAAAGTTTTGAGAGGATTCGTAGAAGGCGCTGTTTGTCTGATCTTGGAGGTACAGGACGTGCACCCATTAAGGAACACTTCTTGGTGTATGCTTAATTTCGGGCATAAGACGAGAGAAACGACTGGTCTTGAACGAGACGGTCTCTCAGTGAGAAATCACTGTCAATATCAACATTTACAACTTTCAACGCAATAAGATGCCGACCATCGGCCGTGCGGAAGCTTAATCTAAGTTCTGTTGGCATTGATTCATCAAAGTGCAAAAGGGAAACATTGAGAGAGGTATCAGCATTCGCTCGTCATCTCGTCAGGAAAAACCACGCTGGAAAATAGTCATCAATATAAAGAAGACGCCCAGAGAATTCTCAATATACAAGAATAAACAATTGATAGACAAACAGTGCAAAGTTTCTAGAGCATCAAGTTAGAACAGAATCTTCAATATAAAAGGCCTGATAAAGAAGTTATCAACATACATGGCTTAGAAACTGAATCGCCTCTGTTATTAACATAAGAAGGGCCATCAACAAAATCATCAAGGTATACCAATATAGAACACATCGTCAATGTACAACACTATTCTCGCTATAAAGTCTGACCTTCTGGATAACAGCATTTGACGATAAATTTTTAATCACTACTATCATTGACTTATTGTTGACTTGAACGATTTGGCAGACTTGATTTGAACTTTTGGAGTGAATTACAGAGCGCAGCAAAGAAATCTGTCATCACAGGAAATTGCAAAACATGTGAGTTGATAAATTTGATCTATGATGCGCGCGGGGGCTACTTTAGGTAACTTGTTTATATTATTATGGGGAGCGAGGGGCTTTACTTTAGGGAGTGCCGGGTGACTTAAAATGATGCATTTTCATTTGAAAAATCATTAGAATTTGATTATGCCAATGATCATAAAATTTCTTACCATTGTGCTCAAATTAGAATTGATTCTTGATGTGTTACTTATTCTGACATAGCCTTAAATAAGGAAGGGGAATTTGCTACTGTATGAGCTACCTAGCTTCGATATTTACCATTAAACAGAGATAGCCACTTTAGTTAGTTCCGGCTTTTTTCGACAGTCTGTAGGATGATGTCATATACCACATAAAAAGGCTAATCGTAAAAGAATTGAATTTTCAATTTAAACTTAATGAAATATGGGGACTTGTAATACGATATTTCTTCGAAAATATTGCCAAGAATCAAGTTCTAAATCTATAATTCTAAAATCGCAAATGAAGTTTAAAATCAATATGTTTCTTGATACATCAACACGAAAAGAAAATTGGATAGCATGAAGATGGTTCGTAAATTTTTCAAGCAGCGATGCTTCAGTACCTTCTTCTACTTCTACTTCTACATGATTAATCAACTCCTTCAAAATTGAAGACTCTGTTGATGTAAAGTAAAAAGAAAAAAAAAGAAAAGAATAAGTCAGGTAACAGAGCAGTAACACTGCAGCCAAAGATAGCATTTTTCCAGTAATGGTAGTGAACGTTGTGCGGGATATAAAACAACAGCGGCACACACAGTGAAACTGCACTGCAACCAGACCTATTTATCTGCTAATCTGCTAATAAATTCATTACGATTTTTTTTAATATTTTATGAACTCTTTTCCTTATTTACGCATATTAAATAGCATTTTAAAAAGATTCGATTGTATTTGAGTCTATCACTAATTGCGGTAACATATTTCAAGCTTTAATTGTGCGGGGAAAGTACGAAAAGTTATAATAATCTGGTCCAGTTCCAGGGAGTTCATATGCTTGGTCGAGTCTATGTCTAGACTTCCTGCAACATGGCTTCATATATTTGTCTTTATCAACTGCTACCAGTCCATGATGGATTTTATAAAACATAGCAAGTACCTGAAAAGTAACAAAATAAAAGTTACAGCTATTGTAGATTTACATCTGAAAGAGATATCCTCTTAGACGTAGCTGTGAAAATCAGTGAATATTTGAAGACTATGTTGTCCAAATCCACGATATCACCAAATTGGATTGCCGAACAATGCGAATCAGCAGTAGCGTAGCCATAGGAGATCTTGCAAATTCATAAACGAGGAATGCGTTTACGCTAAATTTAGACTGGAGGCGATTTTCCTGACAATACCCAATAAACATTGGGTTTTTGACGCATCAACGTCACGTGGGCATTTCCCAGGCTTATGGCCTAATTCGTTATTGAAATAAATTCACCTATTTGCTCACTACGACTCATAACCTTACTGTTCAAAAACCCCGACTAACTGATTCAACTTTTTGGGGCGGTGATTATTCTCCATGACATGTTTGGATTTTCATTTTCATTTTAAATTCTTTACACACAAAATTCCTTCAGCTTACTAACGCAATACTAAATAAGACAATAAAGATCATAGTTATATTAAATACGTTATATACAGTTAAAGATAAGATTATGTACAGTAACCTATCTACATAGCAGCTGCTCTTCCAGGGAGTCGTGTTAGAGTCGTGTTTCAAGTTGACTTTTAGCTCCTAAATTAAACTTTTAGTTGCTTTTTGAATCCACTAAGTGTAGGGAGCTCTCTGATATTAATGGGAATATCGTTCCAAGCTTTAAGAGCCGAGTGTGAACGCCTTTCTTGACATATTCAAGATTATTTTTTGGGATTTGTAGGTCCCGGCAGTTCCTTGTTCTGTAGTTTGAGTGCTGGGTCCTATGTTGGCATTTATCCCAAAGGCTTTCGGGCCATTGCCTAAAAGCTGCAACCAAACTAGAGGTTTTTCTCCATTATTTTGCAAAACAGACTTGAAGAAATGTTTTGTATTCACATATATATGAAGGTGTTGTGGCGCAGCGGTGTAATCCTCTGACTTTACAGCCAGAACAGTCGGGCGGACAAGGCTCGATCCCAGTACGAGCCCCACCACTTGAGCGTCACGACAAGGGGTCGCGGACTCGATTAGGTCTTCTCTACTTCTGCGATCCCAGCGCTTGGCGCTAAAAACCGCAACTTCACCTTCACTTTCGCCATATATTTTGCTTCAACATTCAAACAAAATGGAGGAAGAGGTTATCATCAGAGCTATCAAAGATAAACCTAATTTCAAGTTGAGAGATTTTCAGAGAGTTTTTTGTTTCAAGATCCTGAAACGACATTGTCCCCCCCCCCCCCAACGTGTGATTGCAAGACGTTTTGCTTTGCATTCTTAGCAATGCTGCCTGAGACACAAAATTGGCTGTGCTAGTCCGCACTTTAGCGGACCAGCTTCAATATGGGAAAGTTATGTGTCATGGGGTAAGGGTTTAGGTCAGGGCTAGGTTTTGGAAAAGGGGTTTTTAGGGTAAGTTAGGATTAGTAAGGGTAAGTTAGGATTAGTTAGGGTAAGTTACAGTTAGCCAGGGTAAGTTAGGATTAGTAAGGGTAAGTTAGGATTAGTTAGGGTGAGTTAGGATTAGCCAAGGTAAGTTAGGGTTAGTTAGGGTAAGGTAGGGTTTAGTTAGGGTTAGTAGGGTATTTGTTTAAACACGTTTCAGTTTCAGTTTTCAGTTTCAGTTTCTCATTTTAAAATTCCACTACATACAAACAATTCAAAATTAATTAATTAAATATAGATAACAATGATTAAATTATAACTACAGATCAATATAAATACTAATAACAGTGATACAGGAAATTTGTATGCAGGGAATTTCTTAGGGGCCCTCTCAATAGATAAACTAATCGAGGAGAGAGCACCCCCTGTTTTTAGAAAATATTCAAAATTTGTTTATATGTCCAAGTATTGATGATAAAATTCCCGAGAGATATGACATAAAGCTGGTCCGCTAAAGTGCAGTCGTCCGATTGGCTTTCCTGGTTTTAAACAGTTGTTGCATGAGTGTGAGTCCTTGTCAAGCTGATATGGGTGGTTGTCGTTATAGTTGTATAGCGCAACAAAGTCGTAAGTCTAGACAGCTACTGGGCTCGTTTGGGCTGGCGGCTCTGTAGGCGCTTCAAGGGTGTCTGCAGTTTTACTGGTCTAAAGGGCGGATTACATTGAGCGGGCTAGCCCGGTTAACCGAGATGAAGGTTTTCACCCGGGTTCCCGGAGTCAATAGCAGTTACAGTGTTTGAGAGACTTTCGATTACATGGCAAGCGGGCTGGCCCGCTTAGCCGAGATCTCGTCTGCTGTCTACCGGGCTAGCCCGGCAAAACGGGCTGGAAGTTAGACATTATTCTCATGTAATCGATTTAAGACCGGGCTGGCCCGGAAGAGAGGGCTGAGACATCTGCAACGCATGCGCTTTATGAACGGATTATGAACAGATTATACGATTATGTCGCCAAATATTTCACAGCCCGGGCTGGAATTCTCCATGTAATCACTCAGATCATTTCAGCCCTGTTAGGCGAGCCAGCCCTTTTGACCGGGCCAGCCCGCCCCATCTAATCAGGCCCTAAGAATGCAGAGTTGAAGTAAATGAATGGAGATGTATCAATCTAATCTGAAAGAAGGCCACATGCCACTTATTAACCTATTGTTTTATCATCAATGGGGAACATCAAATATAATTGGTTATATTTAGTCTATATTTAGATTTCCCAGTCCCCTGACTAACGTGAATTTTAACTCCGTTAATTTACCTTAACTCTTTCCTCTAAAGATTATTTGGGGGTGCAGACCCCCAACTTGCCGACAAGAAGGGCGTTCCTCGCAGGTGCGGATCCAGCCTGAAGTTGAACGGAGGTGGCCCGAGCTGCAGATCCAGCCCGAACCAACAGAGGGGGCACCGAAAGTGAGACGTCTTTGCAAGTCTGGTGTGGAAACTTACTGAATAACGCCAGAATTGTATGTTTTTCGCCACATTCTGATGGAAACAGTTCAACGAGTGCGTTAGTGCAGGCCCGTAGGAGTATTTTAGCGATTAGGTGGGCATCCTCTTGCGCAGAAGGCGCTATAAAAGCGGGGGCAGGCCCAGCCCCCCGAAAAAAATTTCAGGCCACGCCCTTTACTTTGGCTTAGAACGTCTCTCCTGACTCCATGTTAGCGATTGCTAAAATTGAAAGTTAAACAACGTTTGTAGCAAAGTTTCTTTAAATTAGCACAAACAGGACAATTTTTAAGGGGCACACTCTTTTACTTTGGCTTAGAAAGCCTCTTTCGATTCAAAATTTTGCCATTGTTGAAATGGAAACTTGGAAAATTTTGAAAAATTCATACCACACCAAATCTATAAATTCTTGATTAACCGAAAAACTAAAAGTTGGGGGGTGCCGCACNTATCCCCCCACAAGCGTGATGTTATCCCTCCACTGTACTGATGCTAGCCCTCCACCGTACTGCATAGCCTCCACTGTACTGATGTTATCCCCCCACCGTACTGAACAGCCTCCACTGTACTCAATGTTGTACCCCCACACTCGTGATGTTATCCCTCCACTGTACTGATGCTAACCCTCCACCGTACTGAACAGCCTCCACCGTACTGATGTTATCCCCCCACAAGCGTGATGTTATCCCTCCACTGTACTGATGCTAGCCCTCCACCGTACTGCATAGCCTCCACTGTACTGATGTTATCCCCCCACCGTACTGAACAGCCTCCACTGTACTCAATGTTGTACCCCCACACTCGTGATGTTATCCCTCCACTGTACTGATGCTAACCCTCCACCGTACTGAACAGCCTCCACCGTACTGATGTTATCCCCCCACAAGCGTGATGTTATCCCTCCACTGTACTGATGCTAGCCCTCCACCGTACTGCATAGCCTCCACTGTACTGATGTTATCCCCCCACCGTACTGAACAGCCTCCACTGTACTCAATGTTGTACCCCCACACTCGTGATGTTATCCCTCCACTGTACTGATGCTAGCCCTCCACCGTACTGAACAGCCTCCACCGTACTGATGTTATCCCCCCACAAGCGTGATGTTATCCCTCCACTGTACTGATGTTAGCCCTCCACCGTACTGAATAGCCTCCACTGTACTGATGCTATCCCTCCACCGTACTGATGTTAGCCCTCCACTGTACTGAATAGCCTCCACCGTACTCAATGCTATCCCCCCACAGTACTGATGTTACCCCTCCACTGTACTGAACAGCCTCCACTGTACTGAACAGCCTCCACTGTACTGCACAGACATTACCCCGGGTGAACATAGGTAAATCAATTACTTCTAAGAACATAGAAATCTTCGAAAAATGTAAGTTCCTAGCAGAAGCAGAATGATAAAGCTGTCACTGAATGACCTTTCCCTTGCAGGATTATTAATTTTGCCAGAAATTTCATTGACCCCCCCTGAGGTGCCGATTTTATTGCAGATTTGAGCTTTTCTCAGACACCAACTTTTTGACCATTGGGGGGGCGACCGCCCCCCTTGCCCCCCCTGGCTACGCTACTGGCTGTAGTACGATCATTCATGGCTCATTCTCTTGAGAAAGATTTTGAAAACTTCAATCAAAATCAGCTTGAATCAAATCCTGGGGGGGTGCATAACATGTTGAGGGTACGGGTATGTGCCACCCATATGGGTGTATTTTTCAGCCCAAAATTCTCTAAACAAGGGTAATTTTTCGGCAGAGTTTCTTAAGACATGGGCATGTTTGGCTGAAATCGGCAAAAAATAGTTCAAATTGGGTAGTTTTCCGCCAAAATTCATCATAAAAGTAAGGTAAATTTTGGCAATTAGAAGTGGATAGCTTTCTGAAAACCGGGCGGCAGACCCTCTTCCATCCACAAGTCGTGTGCCCCTCTCTCCCCCGTGATCAAAATACTTTCAAGGTAAACATAAGTGTTTGTAACGTTGAAATTAAGGAGAATCATCATTTTAATCAACATGAAATAAATTAATATTGTTTTAATTAATGCGTTGCATAATCAAGGTACATAAAATCCAACAAAATAGACCCGACTTGAATTAACGCAAATTTTTAAAACTCTCTTTAATTTCATGCAGCGTAAATAATCTATAATAAGTTATCCTTATTATAATTATTCACAACTCAACAATAATGACATGCTGATCTGTCGATAATTGGAATCAAAACTTCAACTGAAAACAAAAACAGCATCTGCTTCTCGAATCTAGATTTCTTTGATTTGCCATCGATTGATTGTGATACTTCTACAACTTTGTGCCGATTCCCTTCAAAGTTTCTGCGGAGGGGGGGGGGGGGGGGGGCGACCCGATTCTTTGTTTTCAATCCAATTTCATTGAATTGAATTTTCCTATTCGCTCAAACTACAACTAGTAACCTTACTGTTCAAACACCCGGACAATGTCCTCAACTTTTTCGAGCCCCTATAATTCTCGATGATATGTTTGGTGAAAGTTGTAAGCAAATCCGAGGTTGTTCTCAAGCATTTGTGAAACATTCTCAGAGTCGTGTTGAAGACAAATATTTTGCATTTACGTTCAGTTTTGCTTTGATGTTCAAACTAAATAGAGCAAGAGGGCTTCATCAATGCCATCAAAGATAAATCTGATTTAAAATTGGAAGATTTTTACTGAGTTTTTGGTCTCAAGATCTCAACACGTTTTTGTTTTTGGTCCAGCAGGTGCTTGGAAGAAGTTTTGTGCGGGGTGGTGGGTGGTAGTTGTTGTAGTTATATAGCGAAGCAAATGGCTCCTGTCGTAAATCTGAATATGCCTTATAGCCACTGATATGTACACAGACCATCTACCAATCAAGGTAAACGTGTGAGCACTAAAACCGTCGGTTGCTGCATGAAGCTCTTCCTCGAAGTTAGATTAGCCTCGATATCTTGAGCACCATGAGATCTCATTTTTCTATGAATTTTGTCCTTTCATGATTTGCTTAAATAAGAAATTAGAAATTTCAATCTTTATATTAGCGAAGTATCTGTAAGAGCACCGACATTGCTTTTGATTTGTTGTACCTAGCATTTGAAGTCAGTTGTCAGGAGCACTAAGAAGCTAAGCTTGTCGAAGCAGTGTCCTGATCTTGCTTCCCGATGTGACCACACCTCGTGATTCCTTTAGAGTCGAATTACAGAGAGTTGGCGACTGTCCTCACGTTTGGTAGCATGTTTGACAGAGCAGGGACTCGAAGCCTCAACCTTCAGATTAGGTAGTCGAGCGCGCTACCACTGAGCCATTTCCACTATAACGATCAACGCAAGAATAACGAAGGTAGCGTCATGATCATGTACATGAATATTCATAGTATAAGGGCAAAGGAAGATCGGGGATCCTGCTTATATAACAGATGCTCTACTAATCTCGGGATCTGAAAGAGACTTACTTTGAATGAAAATCACATAATCTGCTAACTTTGAAGAACATCTTTAATTGGAAGCGTTGGAGGCCACGCATTTTAGACTTGCAAAATATTCCTTAGCAACGAGAAGCAATTTTGAATATTTTTTTAAGGAGTGCTGTCAAACAGCAAATTGGCTCAAAAAACAATGGGATACATGGAGTGGAAGACATCTCGGAATATAATGGGATATATATAATGGGAGTGGAAGACATCTCGGAGGGGTGGACCAAAACTTTACCTACTGAAAGAGAGGGGGGATGACAAATTAAGCACATTTTAAGGAGAGGGTATGCAAATAATTTGAGGTAAATTCTGTTAGTTACTAAAAAAGTAGTTGTCAAAGAAGCAAAACATAGCTCTTCAGTTTCTAAGTAAAACCGTGTTCATTTCGAACACAAATTCTCCTTAAAATAATTCTTAAATGCAACTGTTCTGTGCTCTCTTCTCATCTCATTTGAAATGGCTTGTTTTGCTCATGTGCTTACAGCTGTGACGATGTAAATATTCATGCAATGGAAATCATTACAGTATAGTGCCACTTTTACCATATATACGGGTATTGGGAGGGGGGTTGAAAAGATTTTTTGCAATGTTGGAGGTGGGACCCAATTTTTCAGGTAAATCATAGAGGTGAACGAAAATTCCGTCAAATATTTGAGCCCCCTCCCCTGTAAGAATTAATGACCCGTCTCTTAGTCGTCTTTCCTTCTGACGTACAAAATGGCACTTCTTTGTACAACAATAAGATCCCATTTTTAGAAACCAGCGTCATCATCATCATCATCATATCATAATTATCATTATCATCATCATCATCATCATCATCATCATTATCATTATCATCATCATCATCATCATTATCATCATCATCATCACCATCATCATCATCAATCATAATAATAATTATCATCATCATCATCATCAATCATCATTATCAATCATCATCATCATCATCGTCATCATCGTCGTCATCATCATCATCTAGATTTATTACAATCGTCGTAGTTTCGCTCCTTGATGGACTGATAATCACTAAAACTACGAATCATGATCAAACTATTCGAAAAATCGACCAGAAATTTATTAGCCTCATTTTGAAGCTAAGGACTTAGGCCAGTTCAACACGATTCCAACTCAATTCTAAAACGCTTCAAATTCGTGCTTAATTAAGGTCATAGAGAAAACAAGACATACCAGTACAAAGATTAGTACTTCCTCTGTGTACTGCTTGGAGACTCCTTCACATTGAGACTGAAAATCTGCTTTTAAAAGCCAAAATGTTCTTCGGATTTCTTCACAGCAATCCTCAGCAGCTTTTTTCCGTCTCTGATGACTGGAGGCTAAATAGAGGCTAATCCTGGGAGTGAGGTGGAAACGCTGACAACTAATGTTTGGAAGTTTCGACATAGTTAGTTTCGACATAGTCAACTAATGTTTGGAAGACTGCAATCTGATTAATCGCGCCATTTTCGTGGTGATTTTGGCCATATTTTCAGATAGTTTGATTATCAGTCCCAGTTGAAGCGGAGTGCCGTCATCCAATTCAATAAACGAAGCGGAAACTGGGACTGAGGTAGTTAGTCTAATCATCATCTTCATCATTATATTTAAAGTTGGCGGCTTACATAGCTATAAATATAAATATTAAGCTGGTGCATCGATCTCAATTATTCTTCCTTTCTATGAATAAAAAGCCAAGCTTATATTTAAAGACCAAGTTTGGGGTATCTTGGTAGCACTTAGGTGCCGTAAAGTTGATCGTAATGTGATATTGGCTTGAACATTTTTGTTAGGCCTATATGAAAGGCTGATCAAAGCTGGTCAAGGCTGGTCAAGGCTGGCTATGGGAGATCTGTCATTGCTTATTTGTCTTCAATGAATGCAGCCTGTTACCAACTAAGACCTTGAACTGAAAGCAATCCATTCATTATTCATCTCCCATGACGAAAACACTTTGTCAAGGCAGTTTAGAAGGCAAATAACTGACCAAAAATGTGATATTTTGATTGCTATTCCTGCAAATAAATGTTGACATAAATACCTTAACTTGGTCTCTAAATTAAACGTTGACTTTCATCCATAGATTGAAATAAGAATCTTTGAGATCGATTTATTAGATTATTTTCTGCAGGGTGTTCCAGTAAAAGCTACCCGGCTTGCGTCCTTTCGTTTCACCTTCGCAGCGTCCTCTTCATGACTTAGGCCCCTGCGGAGGCTATTATGTTTTATTGAGCGGTGATCGACCACGGAATAGACTTGGAGTAAGTCTACAAACCCCATTAATTTCGGCCAAGAGCCCACTAATTTATCATCATTCCCCTCCTCAAAATAGGTCATATTCAAAACTAGAGCCCAAAGTGAAACAACCAAGAGATACGCGGTAAAAGTTTTCAGAAAGGTGGAAGCTTTTTTGACTCACCCGGTAGAAGAGCTACCGGCTCATAAACGTCAAAACTTTCATCTGACTCACGCGGTAGCTAGCGAAGATTCTCTATTTTATGTCATAAAATACCGACCCAGCTAGATCACCAGCCTTCCAAGTTCCCACCATTAATTAATGATTTGATCGAACAACAATAATTCACCTTAAAAGACAATGTTAATTGTAAATTATTGGGAAGCCGACATTTGGGCAAGGGCTAGAAAACAGCGAGGGCTTGAAATCGTATTGTCGACCTATGAATGATAATAAGGGCTTATAAACACCATTGAACCCACAATTTTTCCAAACTGAGATTTCACACAGTTAAATGAAGGGTGCTCAGACTAAGCCAAGGTGTTGATTATAAGAGCTCTTTAAAGTTTCTGTCCGCTCTTAAAAGTTAGACGTCTAAATTATAGTCGCACATCTTGAACTCTTACCTGGGTTCGACGACCGGGTGAATAAAAACGTACAGGGGTTTGACGAATTTTACAAGCATGCAACATAGGGCTCAAATCTTTCAAATCTTAAAAAAGTTGGGTGTAAATTCTATTACATTTTCCTTTGAATTGAATAGCTTGAAAAGAACTTCGGGTACTTTGCTGTAAATCTGCAGTGGACATTTTTTGATCATTCTCAAAATTACGGCCTTTACATTTTTGGTGAAAGAATTCTTGGAAAATTTTGAAAAATGAAAATCATCGTAAATCCTAAATTAATAGAGGAAAAATGATACAATCTTCAAGAAAATCGTAGTTTATGGAGGTCTAAAATATGATGGCAAGCAGAAATCTGTCGCTCTTCTGGTTCTTTAATTGCTAGAAAATTTGATCAAGGATTTTAGGCCCGTTTTGAAGGATTTTGAGATGAAGCATTTTTATAACATCACTTGTAATTTGAGAACGATATGACCGATTGTGTCAAACTAAATTTTCTTATCGAAGTTGATATGGTAGCTACTCAGCTATGATCCGTTTACAGGAATCTGATAAATGGTTTGTGAGCTGCAGACTTTTAAACGTCTAAACATAATTTTGACTCACCCGGTATGATTTATAATATGACATGGCTTATTTATTTCAAAACTTCACCATCTCGCACAACTTTATGACAGAGCATATGCGTTAAATCTTTTTAAAAGATTGGTTAAATGGTTCTTTAACTTTTCTTGTGATTTAATGGCTCGAGAGGAACTTCAGGTACTTTGCTATAATTCTACGCTGGGCATTTTGATATCTTTATCATGTTCAGAATTACAGCGTTTTATTTTCATTGAAAGAATTCATGAATAGTTTTGAAAACAAATTAAGATCATCGTAAATCCTAATTCAATAGTAGACTGATTACATGAGTCTCCGTTTTCCGTATTGAATTGGATGATATTATGGCTTCAAACTGAGACTCATGACAATACAGCTTCAAAACAGAGACTAAAATGGCCTAATGCGCCGCATTTAGGGCGCATCCAATCAAATCTCGACTTTCTTAATAAGGTTAGACCACGTGCCTATTCTTAGCGTTTGATTGGCTGATTAGATCAACGTTCCACTTTTCGAAGCTAAGCGACGTTCGATGCTACGTTCGAAGCGACGTTCGACTTTTCTTTCGACCTTCGAAGGATAGAAGACATTCGATTTTTTCTTCAGGTTTTAGTCTCTGTTTAGAATCTGTTTGGTCGTGAGTCCTTGTATGAGAGAAAATAAAAACATCAGATTGAAAGCATTGAACGAATACAAGGAATCACGTCGTCAGTCTAATTCAATAGAGGAAGAATGGTGCAATCTTTAAGGAAGCCATAGTTTATTAAGGTCTACAATAATACGGTAAGTAGAAGTATGTAGCTTTTCTGGTTACGATTTTGCAATTTGATGACGTCACAATCTCAGTTTGAAATAAAGAAGACACTGTAATTCTGAAAATAATCAAGATATAAAAAATCCCCAAAGTAGAATTATAGCAAAGTAGCTGAAGTTCCTTTCGAGCCATTAAATCAAAAGGAAGATTCAATAACCAGTCGTTCAATCTTTTTAATCTTTTATAAGCGGGGATGGCTCAACGGTAGCGCGCTTGACTACCAACCTGAGGGTTGGTGGTTCGAGTCCCCGCCCTGTCGAACCTGCTACGTAGAGTGAGGAGAGTCGCCAACTCTCTGTAATTCCAGGCTAAAGGAATCGCGAGGCGTGGTCACATCGAGAGGAAGGACCAGGACATTGCTCGATAAGCTTAGCTTCTCAGTGTCCTAACGGATGCTAGGTAGCAATATAAAAAAAAAAAAAAACATCTTTTTAAACGATTTGACGCCCATGCTAGATGACATTTCATTTTAAATTCTTTGTACACAAAAATCCCTTCAGCTACCTGGTGTCCCAAAAAAGTTCTCCCGTTTAAAAAATCACAAAAATTCGATTATCAAGCCTATTATCAAAATGTCTTGTGGATCTCTTTAGTCAGTGACCCAAATATATTTAAAGATGATAAGATGCTTGTTTTCGTTACTTAAAGGGTATACAATAACAGGTTGAAAAATATTATTCTGAGCTATACTTTTTTAAGCAACATCGTAAATCTTGCCTAACAGCCATTATTTTGAGATTTTTCATTATCTTCAGGTCTACAATGATAGTTTGCGTTTCTTTCTGGCATTCATGACCAAACTAAAAGCTTCATGTAAAAAAATAACTTAAACTGGTAATCATCGATACTTGTTACCGTATGCATCAAAACCAGGCAGCGATAAAAAGAGCTAAATTTGCTAATTTTAAAACCAATCACGAGATCAGCTATATTTAGGAAAATAATTTGGTCTCTGATCTACTTGCCAAAAAAAGAAATTTAAAGATCGGCCATGTAATCCATTTTTGGTCATTTTTCAAACAGGAGTACTTTTTTGGGACACCCGGTATATAAACTCAATAAAGTGTAAAAATAAATAATTATAGGTAGTTACATTAAATATTGTATATACAGTTATAGTTAAAAATCATGTACAGTAATCTATTTACATGGCAGCTGCTCTTCCAAGGAGTCGTGTTTGAAGTTTATTTCAGCTCTTAAAATAACCCTTTAGTTGATTTTTGAATCCGATAATTGTAGGGAGCTCTCTGAAATCAATGGGAATATCTTTCCAAGCATTTAGAGCCGAATAGTGAAAGCCGTTCTTGACATATTCCATTTTAGTATTTTGAATTTATTTGCTTATCGCTGTTAGCCCCCGGGTTTACGTGGTGATTAGCTTTTTCTCCTTCCAAACAGAGACGTCAGTGCTCTGTGGCTTCAATAAGATTCGAGAAAAAACAGAGAGAACAGCTTGAAGTTCTTCACATGAGATGCCCGTAGCAGGTGGTGTGACTGGCTTAGGCAATGAGCCACAGAAATAGCAAGTGCAAAGGCGTCAGACCTAACAATAAAGCTGCTGTAAATGGCTATTACATGTTTCTTTGGTTTGAATGGCTTTAAAGAGACTTTAGCTAGGTTACTTAAATTCTACCATTGACTTTCTTGTATCTTCATAATTTTCAAAATTACGTTATTTTTCTTTCCACGAAAAGACTTCACAGCAAATTATAAAAAACTAAAACCATCGCAATGAAAAGCAGAAAAATGGAAGAAATTAAAAAATCATACGTCACAGTCGCAAACAGGTTGGAATATAGAAACAGAAAAATCTGTAATTTTGAAAGTAATCAAGATACCAAAAAAGTCAACGGTAGAATTACAGTTAATTACCTAAAATTCATTTCGAGCCATTCAGTACGCAGAAGGATGTGAAACCTATTTACACTGTCCTTTTTAAAGATTTGAAGTCTATGCTTAGACTGATGATATGAGTCAAAGTTTTGGTCCATTCAATTGAATTGTTATTTATTGTTACAGTCATATTCCGCTAAAACTTGTTTGAAGCGGAATGGGTATTGTGGGGGTATGGTTAGGGGGGAATGGAACGAAAACAAGGACTCATGTAATAAGTCTAGTCTATGCTGCCACTGGAAGCTCTTCGAACAGACCATATGCCTTAGACTTATAACCCGATTCGTTGTTTTCGCTCAGAACTTTATTGAGTCGAATTTCCTCATCCACTCAAACTACGACTGCTCAAAAACCCCGGATAAACGGCTCTAATTTAGGTGGGAGGGTGATTATTCCAGATTACATACAAGGATAAAGGTTGTAAACAAGCTCAGAGCCGAGCTCAGAGCGATTCTCAGAGCCGCGTTGAGGAAAAATATTTGCATGTTTGCTTTGATGTTCAATCGAAAAGGAGGATGGGATATCATCAATTCTATCTAAGATAAATTTAAGTTAAAGCTTAAAGGGTTTGTGCAAGGTTAGAAGCTTGCATTTGCAAAGAGCAAAATAATCTAAAAATATCCCATTCAAATCTAAGTTGCACACGCGCCGTAAACAATGGATAGCCAAAGAAACAGTACTGTATCTGAGTGTTTTCTTTGTTCCATTCATAGAAAAGCCTATTTACCATTGCATATTCCCTGTAAAGATTTTCAAAAGAGGTTTTCAATACGTCATCGTCTGTGTTCCATGATGCTTAGAAAACATTTTGTTATACATTCTTGGCAATGCTTCCCCAAGGCACAAAATGTGTTGCCTTGTTTTTTAACAGTTTGTGCGTGAGTCTCTGTTGAGCGATGGTGGGTGGTTGTTGTTGTAGTTGTATAGCGAAGCAATGGGCCCTTGTCATAAGTCTAGATATGACTTAGCAATACCACATTTTCACTTCGTGTTCGAGATAGGGAGGGATAGCCTGCATTCTTTTGGAATTCGGTCTGCGACGCAGGCTATGGGAGGGACGCCAGATGTTCACTGTGCCATTTGAAAACGGTTTCTCTTCTCTGAAAAACCATCCTTGCTCTGTCGCAGCAACAAGAACTCGCACTGTCTTACACTCAAGCTTCTTTGTCCCTAGAAATTTCCCTCCTCTGGAAAGCCTCCCAAATTTAATTCCCCCCTTTTTAGCTTACAAACCTTAACCCTATTAATACCGGGCTTTTTGGCACAAAGTGCCCCCCCTTCGTAACTCTGTGAATAATGTAGATATGAGGGTGAGACTTGGTACAATGGTGCACAGTAACAAAATCTACACAATAGGGCACTTTTTATATTCTTCATTACATCCATTACGTCACTATGACGTCATAATGGCGGGAAAATGCGATATTTTCTAACTATTGGCAAAATTAGCAATATCTAAGGTTTTATTTAATAATTCTTTTCATAATGGCTCTAGAATGTATCACAAATCATCAAGGAGCAAACATCAGCAATATAATATCTATTTAAACTCATTATTTATTTCATTTATTCATTATTTAGTTACACCGGTTTCTCATTCTTTCATCAAAAGCCCTAATGACTGATGCAAATACTCTAAAATGCCTTAAAATTATTTAAAACGATCCAGAGAAACATATTTGACAAAAAAAAATTATTTAGTACATTTGTTATTAATTATATGACGTCATAAACTTTTATGACGTCATTAATTTTGAAATTGCTGAGGTCATCTAAAATGAATAACATTATACATCATCTGAAAGCTCTCATTAAGAGCTTTCGAATGGTGCTATTCTTGATGATCTCTGATCATCTTGGCAAAAACTAGACTCACTTCTTTTATTTACCACCCGACCACGTGTCGAAAAGACGTTGGTCACGTGATCAGTGTCTACCATTTTGACAACAAAATTCAATTTTTAATTAGCCTATTAAATTTTAGGAAAAGTCACAAAACCTCGACTCTGTATCTTTCGAAGTGACGACACTACATCAAATAATATTTGCCGTGGGCACTTTGTGCCCCCCCCCCCCCTCCTTGTTAGTAATAGGGTTAAAATATTTAGTAATCGTTGCGACCGATCTCTCTCTCTCTCACAGCTAAATCTTCTTTTCTTCTAGTGGTTAGGATATCTGTACAATAGGTGGCAACACTTTTGTTAGTCACAATGCAGTAAGAAAGAGCTACTTGTTTGCAATATTTTCAAAGGCTGAGTCTATAACTTCAGAGTAGCTTGATAAATTTTAATGAAATACATTTTAACATCTAATTCAGCCTTTCTGAAAAGGTTTTAAGTATGATTTGTAGAATTTGGTTTGAAATGCACGAATGTGTACCTCAGCAAACATTCAATGTTATTTTGGTTCATTCGGTGGTTGTGGAAATTTAGTTCCTGTGTACAACTAGAATAGAAAGATCGATTTTAATGAAATTTGTTTTAAAATCTAAGTAAGCATTTCTGAAATGATTTTAAGTATGATTTGTGGCAATTGGTGAGAATTCAGGAATTTGCACCTCGACAAACATTCAATATGTTTGCTCTTCCTGTGTTTGTAAAAGAATTTTTGTGCGAAATTTTAGTCCCTGTGTACAACTAGAATAGCATGAGCGATTTTAATGAAATCAATTCTAAATCTAAGTTAACCTTTCTGATATTTCTCAACGTATGGTTTGTGGAAATTGTTTGGAAATTCACGAATGTGCACTTCAGCAAACAGCCAATGTTTTTTTCTCATTCGCCGTTTATGAGAGAACTTTAATCCATGGATTACAGTGCATCTGTTTTCCCTTAAAAATTTCCTACATTTATTCCTGTATTTATCAGTGTCAGCATTTATCCACCACTGCGTAAAAGGGAATAAAGCTGTCCAAAGTCGGCTCTGTCGGTACAAAGCAAATTTGAGAAAATCCCAAACAGGGGCCATCTGGTTTTGTAAGCTCTGTGTGAAATCCCATGGCTTTCCTTTTCGACTTCTTTTACGTGGACCGATTTCCCATTCCACAATGTCAGATGATCATTTTCTGGAGCATATCTTCAAAACGATCATTATTGTCTGATATAAAATCTGATCTTACTTAAAGTATGCGATATGAATATTCATTTGCGTCATATTGCGCTTTTATTGTCGCTTGATTTATCAACGAATTTGACATATTTTTTGCTGTATTACGACCCGAGGGTTCTGCTCAGAAATTCTGATTTCCTGAGTGATATGAGGATGGCAGAGAGAATAATAGATGGGGTACAGAGCACGCTATGGTTAATATATGAGCACCCGTTTTGCGAGATACGGCCTAATCTAAGGCGGGTCTATCATAAGGCGACTACTCATTGATGGCCAGCCGGCCACCCCCTGCTATAACTGTTCTAAATCCAATCGGATCGCTTCACAACTTTAACTTTACACACGTGTCAACTTTTGTGGCCAACATTCTTGGTCAACATTTGTCTGCAACAGAATAGGCGTCGAATCTCTGCAAAACTTTAAAATTAATAGTGTAAAATATTATCACTCTCATCGTTCAAATGAATTTCTCGAAGGAACTTTTGGTAATTTGCTATGATCCCAGAGAGCATTTTGGAAATTACATTATTTTCAGAATTACAGCGCTTTTTTATTTCCGCTAGTTTTGAAGTTGTGACGTCATCAAACTGCTAAATAGTAAACCATAAAAGCTATATACTTTTGCTTACTACCATATTGTAGACCTTTATAAACTGAATATTTCTTGAAAATTCTATTGATTTTCCTGAATCAGCTTAGAATTTATGGTGCTTTTAATGATTGTCAAAGCCCGGGGGGGGGGGTACTTGACTTACAATTGTACGGGGGTGTGCCCACCAAAGACAAGCAATTTTTACCCGG